>LLKJ01000027.1:0-30128 GCA_002242865.1 Clarireedia sp. CPB17
TGATCTGATCTGATCTGATCTAATCCGTGCCGTGCTCACTCACCATCCGCGATCATCACGTCAATCGTCTGTTCTATGATTTGTTCTATGATGTGAATCAATCATCTTGATACTAATAATATAGTGCTCCCGTCTTGGCAAAATGCATTTGTATGCATGCATATTCGTTTTGGCCCTCGCCCCTCCCTACCTACCTCTTACCCTAAAGTGAACTCACCTAGAACAGTCTAAGCTGAGATGTGATAATCAAAAAAAATGTGTGTATTTCATATTTACTAATACCCAATCGCTGGTCAGGAACAGGGGAACGGACTGATAGTTCAGAGTTAATAAGGTAGATGAAATAAAAAGCTTCACATTGACTCCAGTCCACAAAATATTTCTCCCTTATGCTAACAGCTCTCAATGTTGTGTAAGTCCCCCCAATAAACGACCAAACAAACTCGACAGCCTTCGGCATGATCTGCTCGGAGTTTCTCTTACGAGGGAAGATGCCCATTGCTCCGTAATGTCTATCCACTCCACCCACCTTCCAAACTATAAAAATCGATCCAAACGATGGGATTGTGACATTGAGAATGGGGTTCTGAATGATGCTCTGCCTCTGCAGAGAGGTATTGCATCCGAGCCAACCTTGATGTGTAATATAACTCCCGGCTCCATACTTCCTTCCCATGCATTCCTGAACTTTCTTCAACAATATGATCGATGAACAATGGATTGCGCAGGACCAAATCTAGCAAAATGTGACAACGACGACGAGGGTATGAGGATTGAGAAGTCGAATGTGTAGATTGATCGACTGTGAGGGCATTTCAAAGAATTAAACACTTGCTATGTTTCTTCTTAGGTGCGGGTGGTTCTAATGCTGCTACAATCGCCTGTCCATGATGTTAGCTTATGCAGAGCCAATGAAAGGAGTGGTAGTATATACCTCATCAAACACATCCTTCAGCTTATATTGCGTGAGAGCACTGCACTCAACGTATTTCACCGCCCCCAAATCCTTTGCCATCCGTTCACCATCAGACTTCTCTACTGGCTTCATCTTCTGTTTGAATAACTTCTCCTTCACACTTTGATCCTCTCTTAAATCGGTTTGAGTTCCAACAATTAAGCAAGGTACACCGGGGCAGTGATGATGAACTTCTGGGAACCACTTCTCCCGTACGTTCTCGAAAGAGGCGGGGGAAGTAACGGAGAAGCAAACGAGGAAGACATCAGTCTGAGGGTATGATAGAGGTCGAAGTCGATCGTAATCTTCTTGTCCAGCAGTATCGAATAGCCCGAGAGTATATGGCTCATCGCCGATCCTAAGAAAGTCAAATGTCAGAATGGCGATTCCCTCATGTGCCATCAAGCCGGCACCCGTATATTGATAAGGAAGGAAACGTCGATAGAGAACGGGGAGCCCTCATCGTATGGATGTCGACTTACATAACAGTAACCGCATAGTTGTCGAAGACAGTAGGGACATATTCGGAAGGGAATTTGTTCGTAGTATAGGAGATGAGGAGACAGGTCTTTCCAACCGCACCATCACCGACGACCACACATCTATAATTTGATGAGACACATTAGCAACCCGACCATAGAATTATTCCCCGAAGACATGTACAATCCATGCCAACTTGAGCATCATCAAAGAACATGACGTTGCTACATGACCATGAGATATGAACGAGTTTAAGTGGATTGATAAATGCATCCAAGTATGATGATACGCACTTTATTGTTGCGACAACCATTATTCCGACTGAGATGTCCCTATCTGAGAATTACTCTGACCGTAGAGCAGCTCCTTGAAACCCACTGTCTGCGATGAGTACCTCGGTGCGGTGGCTGTGAGATTACTGGATTTAATCGTCTATCGAGGGCTTCGGGTTCGGGGTAATTGTCGGTCTGCGAAATGCGGGTGGATTGGGAAGAGTCAATTGTAATCAATGCGAAGGACGACGACAATGGGGTAGCGAAGGAACACTGTTGTGGTTGATCGGTTGGATGATTGGGTTGATGGAACCGGGTCGACGGTGGTGGGTGATGAAGGGTGAATTTGAATTGGCTCGATTTGGGTGGTTTGTGTCGTTGTCTAAAGTTTTGGGAGTTTCGAGGAGGTGAGGGAGTGGATGAGTGGACGAGCACACGCGCGATCTTGGACCAAGGAACCAAGGACCAAGGACCAAGGGCCAAGAACCAAGGGACGAATTTCCCAAATGTCTGACCTAATAAGGCAGAAAACGGGGCAACTGGCACGTCGTTTGTGAAGGGATCCGATCTCCCTATTGGATTGGAGTACTTCGGTAGCTGCAGAAGTACTCGGTATGTTTGATGGGTGGCAGGGTATTTCTCTTGGACGACGATTTCTCGTTGGCGGCGATGGAGCAGTGGTTGACTTGAAAGGAACTGGACGAGGTAATCCAATGAGGGAAAATGAGGATGTGCCTAGGTGATGGTGAATGGATTGGAAAGGTACCGTCCCTACCGTCCTGGATTGGATTGGATTGACTTGAATCGGTGCTGGTGCTGGTGCTGGTGCTGGGGCTGAGGCTGGGGCTGGTATGGGTTGAGATGGGTTAGGTAAAGTTATTGGGGAATTGGAGATGGTTTCGGTGATGTGCTGCAAGAAGGACCCTTCCCTCCCAGGGTGCTTGCTGTGGTGCTCACCAAACCAGCGTGGGTAAATTGGCGGTTCGGTGGTTCGGTGGTTCGGTCTGTGCTCAGTGCTCAGGGCTCAGTGCTCTGTGCTTTTTCGGCTTTCTGTCTCTTTGTGGTCGTTTGTGTTGCTGTGCTTTCCTCTGCTGGCTGGTCTCCGCTGCTGCTGCTGCTGCTGCTGCTTCTGCTTTGTCCCTTAGAGTGTGCTTGTAATGTGATGATATTATGGATGTTATTGCCTAGATGAAGTAAAGTCAAAGAGAAGAAAGGCAGGGCGGTTGATATTACAATGTTGTGTAAGTGTGAGAACAATATGTAGAGACTATGCAATGGGTAGCGCATTTAATGCAAAGGCTCCAAGGGTAGCTGGCAGGTGCGAGAGAGCTTGGAGCTGGGAGCTGGGAGGCACGGTTTAGGCAATTGCAGGCGGGCGGCAGGCATGGGTCGAGTAAGGCGAGGGAGCGAGCGGAAGAAGCTCACGTTTTCATATAGGGCCATGAGTCGAAGCAGAACAGCCGCGATGATACAGGTTACAACACTCCAATGCAACGTTCTAATGCGGCCCAAAGCAACAGAGCCGTCCCTCGAGGCTTCAGAAGTTCAGGTCACCATAGACCGGAGACTATTCAGGTATCCGGTCAGATAGCTCCTCGCTCGTACCAAGTAGCCACTCCCTCTCCCACTCCCACTCCCACTCCCACTCCCACTTCGTATCCCCAAGGTAAGGCCAGTCGACCGGGGTGATGGGTGATGGGTGATGGGCTCAACATGAAATAAAGTTACGGGATCGGACATCTTTACGGAGTACAATGCTCTTCAAGCTATCAAGATGAGGTTGATATCGGCAAGGTTCACGCCGTTATTGGAAGCGTGATACGGTATCGGTGTCGGTGTCAGCGTCGTTGTGACGGGAAGACTGCACTGCGGCCCCGAGCATGAAATGCTGGAAACAGAAGGGTACAACCATACAGCCATCCGAATGCGCAGGAAAGAAGTGCATGTCCTAGCAAAGTCTCTCTCTCTCTCAGTCTACTATCGGTCTGTCCGCCATCTACACTACCGATGGGCCAATGCCTACTTGCCTATGTCTATCGAGTCGAAGAAGCTACAAATAACCTAGAAACCAAAGTATATCTTCAATATCCTGGAACAGCCCCTGTAAAGGAGCTCTGCAGCAGTGCAGCTGGCTAGGTGCATGATTGTAAACGGGCCATTTCCTTCATATTCATTGAAACAATCTCTAGCTATATTAATCCATTGGTCTGCACACTCCACTTCTCGCTCGAGGGCCACTCTTTTACGTTCTTCCACGCACATCTTCGAAACTTCCATCAATCTCCAATCCTTGACACAAATCTCGTCGTCTCCGGAAGTCGCAGGGGAAGGGAGAAGATCGCAAATCATTTTTACTCCACTTTACCTCCGAATGACTTCCTATCGGATTCGACCATCTACTCCGACGCGCCTCCTACGGCAAGCAAGAAAAGCTAGCAAGCTCTCAAAGCTTTGTCACATCCGCTACTCTAGCTACCGATTTGAAATTGCCATCCAACAAAGCGTCAGAGTCGCACCGTCCATCCATTCATTCCTCATCCCATCAAACATTTGCGTCCCAGTCCTCATCTCCCATATCATGTCGACCCCTGCCTCTACCGTTGTAGAGCTCACGGAGGAAATTGACGGATTGCTCGAACGATACCTTCATCTCCTAGACCAGTATGCCACACTACGCGCCGAGCTATCTTCATTGTCCTCATCTGTTAGTCTCCTTTCTACAAGCAAGCTTACCTCCCTCACCCCCACTACCCCTCATTCGCACAGCCTTGCGGAATGTGCCATTTCATGACGGGCTCGATGAAGCTACAAACCTCTCAACTAATGGAACTGAACATAGATGCATATCAACCTCTCGCGGGCAAACTTCACGTCTCAAAATAACATTCGTTACGACACCTCTAGTTTTGATGATCGTATACAAGCACTACGATCATGCGATGTAACAATCCCCGAAAACGCCTCGAACACACAACCTGCCCCTCCTACATTCGCGATAAAGGACACATCACTGTTGGACCGTCCCGATGAAGGTACCGAAGACACGAAAACGGCCCCTACTAAGAGAGATCCGCTGAAGATGTTCGGCTTGTTTATCCCACAAGCGTTGCGGCTCACCCAAGCGGACAGTGTTAAAATAGTGGAAAATATCATACCGAGATTGGTGAACACGGAGAGAGAGATGGCCGACTTGGAGATTCGAATCAGAAGAGCTCGGAAATATCGCAGAAAGACTGAGACTGCCGAAGTCAAGAAAAGCTTCTCGATAGAGAGCTCTCGTGCCCCAGAACAGATATTGTCTAGCCTCTGAGAAACTCACTACCAGCCATCTATACTCGGCGATTATGGAACACAAAGTGCTATTTGCCGATGACGCGAACAACTTCTATCTACTTGCACATGTACTTTTCTGCAACGATTATGGAAATAACGGGACGGATTTGGGTCTGGGTTCACAGCGAGAACGGGACAACAGCATGCTGTGTCCAGAAATGACTTGCAGGTAGGGCTCAGGTGGCATTCAAGGTTTTTTCTTGGGTTTGAGGATCCCGTAACCACACCTCGACATTCGGGCGAGATTCCGGATGTTTTACCCGCCCTCAAAAGTACAATTGGCTTGCAAATACGGTATTTCTTGGACTCAGTCTCGCGGAAGCTAGTGCGGCTAGATGAAGACAATTGCAGTGCCATTTCCTGAAAATGGGATTGACTTTTTCAGCACCACGTGTTATGTCATGCTTGGCATATGTCGTACATCACATGGCTTGCATGTTGGAATTGCACGCGGGCTCAATGCAACGCAATGCTGATGTACAAGCAGGAGGACATGGGAATGGGGTCCAAAAATAGATTGGCAATTAGTGCTCGAAGGCTGAGAGGCGGAAAGGCTATGGTACAAGACTCATGAGGGGTTTTTGCGACTTCTCGGGACCATGTCGATAAGCAACCTCGCACAGCATTGCTTATATTGAGTACCTAAAGCGGAAGGGCGGAAAGCTTGCCGGAGAAAGACAGAATTGCCATGGTATAAATTACTTTTAGGGCATGTGTCTATCATTGCGGCTCGAAGTATCGACTGCGGCTCGTTTTTAGGCTGGGTGAGATTTTTTGTTGTTGCAGTTGACGCTGTCTGCAGAAATCCCATCGGAGGACTGAATGATTAAGTTCGTTGACCATACTAGTCTTGTATCTTTCCAAGCGTGGTCTGATTTACTCACATATGCAAGATAACGGCATGCGATGCAGCCAAGCCGGCCGTATTGGCAACCTCGTCCAGGCTTTTGTGCCCGTAAAGTTCTGTCGCTCCTTCTCCAGAAGTTTTTTCTCTCTTCATTAACTAATCTAACCTCTGATCGTCTATGCAAAACGATCCAGTCTCGATATTCCCCGGCTGTTGACCCCTTGCTCTCTGTGGGTTGTCATTCACATCTAGATGGATACTTTCTGGCCTGCCGTTTTCTCGTGTAACTTCCCCCCGGCACCAATATCTCGTTTTGGCCTCATCCCTCGAACACCCATCTTCTGTCCTAACCACATTTCTGATGATGTATGTCCCGATATATCATAGATTTGCCGTGCTTTCATGGCAGTCAGCCTCCTGCTTTTATCACCGTGCTTTATCCATCTACGTGTAGGTCTTATATCTCTACTTGCCTACTCCTCCAGCGTCATGGTCGTAGCAGGCCGAGGATATTTATTTATATACACTTATGTTTGATTTCTCGGGACGTGTCGATGCTTCAATACTAACAGATGGAACATTTCTTATAACATTCCGCATTTCCCCCCTCTGATTCGATCATTCTAAGTTAAGTATAAGTAGCATATCCTCCCTACCATATACCATGTCAGGAAGAAATATAAGTCAGTCAACTCAAATGGGCTTCACTTCTTGGGCCGCCGGCATACTTGATGCTTTCTTCCACTGCGGTCGTTGCTTCTTGTATCCTTTCCTATACGTATTAATCCCGAGAAACGGATTTCTCTCTTCGTTATTAGATATTTATTTCCTCCCCACCACGCCCGCTCTCCCTTCCCTCCAGCCTCGCTGCATATCAAGTGGAACAGTCTGAATAAGCACACTCACAAATACGAGATAACTTGTCTGCGCCTGATATCGTCCATTTCTTTACTTGCCTAGGTATAGTTCAGTTCCAATTCAGCAAGTACCTAGTTTTACGCCCGCCTATCTATATTCGCAATATGAACTATTAATGATGGTCGAACTCTCCTTCAGTTGATGCACTCCCAGAACCCACATCAGAACATGTTTCACATCCTATCTCTGTTGGAAGAGGAGAGTTCTCGAGAGTGCAGCAGGTGCTCTGTGAAGGAGCTTTCTTCGAGACCTGGAGCTTGGGGCGGGGGTGATGTAAATTGGGTGATGGTAGGGAATGGGGGATATAAGTAATTTTGGAAGGGGACCAGGCTTGGTAATATATCTGGAAGCGACTTGAGAAGGTTAAATATGATATGGGCAGGATTGAGGTTGGGATCAGGAGCGGGGGTCGTGGAGTGGGAAATGATTGCATTCATTACATGGGATTTTCTTTCATGATGTTCACGCAATTCTCGTAAAGAGCAGTTGACATTGAAGTCTTTTGCTGGATTATTTTTAGCTACTTCTCCTTGACTGTCGTTGCAACATGGCGCCCGAGCTATAACTACATCATCGAATATTGTACACTTAGTCGACCGGGCTTTTAATTTGTAACCCCTTTAAGCAAGATTCTGGCACCGTAGCAAGCTGAGCAATCACAGTGTCTCTAACATCATCCATCTAGTACTCGAAATCATCATCAACACTTGGCCCCTTACTCTTCGTCACACTCTCCTGTTTCCTATACATCTCCGCCACCTGTCTACTCGTTGTTGCCAACTCCGGTTTCTTGTCATCTCTGACTCTCACAAACCGTGGAAATCTCAGACTAATCCCTTTCTCTGCACCCTTATCGATTCCTTCCTTGCACGCAGCCTTGTACCTTGGACTTAGAGTCAAGTCGGCCGTCTTGACCTCCCATACGTATTTGGGCTCAAACCATACATCCGGCTGATGCTGGTTTCCTGAACTATGAGAGTAGAAGGGCTTTGGACGATCGATGACGATGGAGGAAAGTTGGGAGTGAAGTTCTTCAAGAACTTGTTCGGAGAATCCAGTACCTATGTTGCAGATTGTTTCATAGGAGTCGGTGGCAGGGTTATGGCAGGCGAGGAGGAAGGCGCCATAGACGGATGTACGTTTTCCTCGGCCGAAGTAAGCGCCCAGTACGACAAGGTCAAGAGAGTCACCGATGCCGCTGAGATAATCCTTTTTGATCTGTGTAAAGATGTTAGTTCCTGTCCTTGGATTAATTAATATAGAACTTACCTTGAGCCAATTCCTACTTCGCTTTGATGGTTCATAACCACTCTCCGTACCATCCAACATCTTCACCATAAGACCCTCGCATGAAGCTTTGACACTCTCGTCGAGGAATGTTTGGATCTCATCCAGTTCCTGCCCATTCATACTGGTTGCAAATTGGAATTCTCCTTCGATAGGCTCAAAAGCACTGTGAAGTAGCTCTCGGCGTTCACGTAATGACTTTTCTACAACCGCCTCCCCATTCAGGAAGAGCAGATCGAAGGCAAACACACAAACCTTGACCTTAACATCCTCGACCTTAACGTCCTTCTTCTTTCGTGTCATGAGCTGTTGGAAAGGCAGAACCTTCTTTTCGACAAGATCCCAAGCAACTGTCTCACAGTCCAGAACGAAGCTCTTGGTATCTTCCTTCACCCATGTGTTCAGTTTGCCAAGGATATCTGGATATTTCTTCGAAAGATCTTCAGAATTTCGGGAGAAGATAGCTGCTAGGCCCCCCGATGGTGTCGTGGTAGAAGTTGGGGCAGCCCCGCGGTATTGTTGTTTTGAATCTTTAGCGACATAGTGTATTTGGGCTCTTTCACCGTCATACTTATATTCGCAAGTGAAGGTTTGATTCTCGAATCGGTCCAGCACCTCCGTAATGGCTTTCGTTGGCTTGGCTAACATAGGCTTCAATGGTACACCTGGTTGAAGTTTGCAGTTATCCCTTAGATTGAAGATACCGTGTTCCAACATGGCTGGAATAACCACATCGTAACTTGGAAGTTCGCTATTCGTTCGTCAGCATTAATACCGTGCACATATTGGAATGTGATATACCTGTGAACGGCCTTTAGAATAGCTTCACCTTTAGCCAATTGCTCAGTGCTAGGAACCTTCCCCGACCCCTTTGCCTCAGTCTCATGGCAAACCATGGCCTGAGCCAAAGAAACAAGGACAGTCTTCTCTGCAAGACCAAGACGGAGCTTGCCCTCGAGGAATCGGACGATATACTTAGCCTCGCTTGGGCCTCCTTTATCCTTAGTAATGTCTACCTTCCCTGCCGAATGAGCATCGGCGGCCGAGAGTAGCTTCTTGATTCCATCCACTTTTCGTCCTTGAGCACCATTACCTTGAACGGTAGCGATATCAATCAAGCTCTTGAGAACACCCCTCACCGTTAATGGCTTTGGCTTGAACATAACAGGCTGATTTGACCTACTCTTGACTGCCACAAGTCCAAGATCACCAATCTCCTTCTGGTCATTCTTGATGACGCTTAGATTTCGACCGGTTGATTCGCCGATAGCTTTCATGATCAGAGACTCGCCAATCCCAAGTTCGATGCCAGCATAATCTGCCGCCAATTTATTGATCATCAATAACACAATAGGCAAAAGGTCGTCTGGCGTGAGTCGGAGAACCTGACGGAGGAAAAGGGAACAATGAGCCGCGATTACCAGTCTCTTGGTGGTCATCTCAATCAAAGAAAATGTCGTACACAAGGCGGCATATGGCACAGGCTCTCCTGGTTTCCAATCTGGATATGGATCCTTGCTCTTAGATGCCAATGTGGTTTGAACCTTTTCCCGAGTCTTCGCAGCCACTCCTGACTTCTCTTCCTCATCAGATTCCAATTCCTCCTCGACCTCGGATGCTGATTCGGAGACGGTGGAATTTCTTCTTGATGTAGGTCTGGGTGTCGGCTTCGCCTCCTCAACCTCTTCATCGTTATCCTCCTCCTTGTCCATCTTGCTAGGTTTGGGTGGCGGAGACATCTTCTTTGAGCTGGTCTTCTTCGGTGGTGATTCGGTCACAGTCTCTGCCTTGACTTTTGATTTCATTGTTGCCGATTTTGCTTTGGACTTCGTCTCAGTTGCTTCCGTCTTTACAGCCCGTCGCGGCTTCTTTACAACAGGTTCCTCATCTTCGCCATCATGCTCTTCCTCCTTCGCCTGTTCTGCCTCCTTGATGTCTCCCTTTGCTTTTGTCGATTTGGATTTTGCAAGTGATTTCGGACTTGGTGATCTTGATCTCTTGATACCTATCGCCACATTAACCAAAACTGCCGCAACAATTATCCTACGAGGACCTACCTTTCTCTAGTTTCACATTTTCCTTCTTGTCCACATCCTCGCCTTTCTCAATCACCGGCTTGACTTCCGCATTCGAGTCCTCATCCTTCATATCAACATCGTCGTTTTCATCTGGTGGTGCTGAGCTTGTCAATTGTTTATTCGGATTCGACTTCGATGAAAAGGCGAGTTTGGATTGCTTCGCAGGCGCAGGCTTCGAACCATTCGGCTGGCTGAAGAATTTACTATTAACAAGTATTCCATTAGCATATGCCATAGCAGACATAGACACCAACGAACCGCAAGGTAGTTTGCGAATCTTTTACATACCCCAGGGTTGCTTGTTTAGGAGGCATTGTGCAGCACGTTCTCAGCAATGTAATCCGTATAGTACCTACTACCGGTGTGAGAAGTGTTCGCGAAGCCACAATTATAGAGGTCTCGTAAAAAGGAACGAGGTGCAGGTTTTGGTCAATTGAGGCGTTCCCGATTCGGAGTGGTGTTCGCGGAGAATGTTTCTAGTAAAAGGCGAAGAGAAATGAAATTTCTTTTTATCAATTGAGCTCTATAGACATTAACATAACATTTATCTAATGTGACTGTGAACGAATATGCAAGGAAAAATATGTCTTTCAGGTCAAATTCTAGGCAGCTCGGCGCGTTGATGAGGTCAACCACGCGTAGCTCCGCGTAAATTAATTCTTTTACTAATACCACTACTATCATTGATAGATATCAATCTAATCTGGTTCCTTATCGTGAGTCAGAGCGAGAGTGGTGACTGGATATAATTCCCCCACTAAAAGATTCCCCTCCAAATCTCAACTAAATTTCAAAGTTACAGCAACCACACTCGACAATGGCTGCAATCCAAGAACTCGCAGAGCGGACAAAGATGGATACTATCTACGTTGATACCGATGCTGGCCTTGACGACGAAACCGCAACTGGCGAGGAAAGCAAACCTTACAAGTCTCTAGCATACGCATACATCCATCAAGGAGGGGCAGAGGGGAAAACATATCAAACTCGTGCGTCCACCACTGGAGCAGTGAGTGCAGATGGGGACCCAGCAGAGCGGTTGGTCTGGAAGGAGCCTGCAAAAAGTGCTGTAAAGAAAGCACAAAGTGCATTGGATCAACACAAGAAGAAGATTGTAAAACAACAACAAATGGCTGCCCAGGAAAAGGAGAAGGAAGAAGCCAGACTCAAGAACCTCGAAGATGCGAAGAAAGTTGTTCTTACCGAAGATTCGTCCTTACCAAAAGCAGTCAAGATCATAATTGGGCGCAAGGATATTGAGCTTGGTGAGGGCGATGTGAAGGGAACTCGAGTCAAGGTCTCAGGTCGCATTCACAGACTGCGAGAACAAAAGCAAGCTACGTTTATTACACTGGTGGACGGATATGGACATCTACAATGTATCTTACAAGGCGATCTTACGAAGACCTACGATGCTCTTACGTTCGCACAAGGAACCTCCCTCACCCTTTTTGGAGAAATGCGCAAAGTACCTTCAGGTCAATCTGCCCCAGATAACCGCGAATTGCACGTCGACTACTACAAGGTTATTGGTAGATCTCCTTCCGATGCTGATGCCATCACCAACAAAGTCTCCCAACAGCAGGATCAGTGGGAGTCTTCCATGTTGGACAACCGTCACTTGGTGCTTCGTGGAGATACTGCATCTTCGGTGATGAAGGTCCGATCAGCTGTCGAGTGGGCCTTCGCAAAGGCATACAAAGAGATGTACTTCACCAAGATTAGTCCGCCTGCATTTGTCCAGACACAGGTTGAAGGTGGTTCGACTCTATTCGAACTCGACTACTACGGAGAGAAAGCATACCTCACCCAATCATCCCAGCTCTACCTCGAAACTGGTATCCCTAGTCTTGGTAACGTGTACTGTATTGAGAAGTCCTTCCGTGCGGAGAAGTCCTTAACGCGTCGTCACTTGTCTGAGTATACGCATGTTGAGGCAGAATTAGATTTTATTGATTTTGAAGATCTATTAGACCATTTGGAAGAGATTATCAGCAAGGTCATCGAAACCCTCATGGCAGACCCCGAAATCGCCGGCTACATCAAAGAACTCAACCCCGACTTCAAACCACCTACCCGCCCATTCAAGCGCATGCGTTACTCAGATGCTATCGACTGGTTGAACGCTCAAGACCCACCTATTCTCAACGAGGAGGGCAACCCTCATGTCTTCGGTGATGATATCGCTGAAGCTGCTGAGCGAAAGATGACCGATATCATCAACCTTCCTATCCTCCTCACCCATTTCCCAGTCGAGATCAAGGCCTTCTATATGAAGAAAGAAGAAGCGGACCCACGAGTCACAGAGAGTGTTGATGTACTGATGCCAGGTGTTGGTGAAATCGTCGGTGGATCAATGAGAATGGAAGGATATGAAGAATTAATGGCCGCCTATGAACGCGAGGGTATCTCCCCCAAGGAATACTACTGGTACACTGAACAGCGAAAGTAAGTCATCCTTCCCATCTCTCATGCCGTATAACCAATCCATAAGCTTTAACACAACACATGCTAATGCCATTGCAACAGGTATGGTACATCCCCACATGGTGGTTATGGATTAGGCTTGGAGAGATTTATCGCATGGATCTGCCAACAGCATTCTGTCCGCACATGTTGTTTGTACCCTCGTTTCATGGGTCGTTGCAAGCCTTAGGTTGTTTGCTTGTTGTCTTTGCTTCTAGAAAATAAATGGCCTGCAGCGCGGAATCATGTGCTTGTTACAAATAGATGAGATGATGGATTTCTACGACACGAGATCTAGATTTTCAGATGATGAATTATGACGATGATTCAGCGTTTCAGCAGCTATCTCCCTTCCTCTCCTTCCCCGCATGATCTTTAGGTTTACTTGTATGAATTTCTGCTTTGATGATGTACGAGATTTTGAAACCCATCGCTGCCATACTACGTATGCTATGTCTGGATAGGTAAAAGATACATGGTAAAGGGACCCTTAAACGTTCAATTAAAGGAGGAAGAGGGGAGCGTTAAGTTAAGGGGTCTCGGGGGCCTCTGTTTCACGAGGTTAAGCAGAAAAAAGCTTAGACCTCTGGATCCCCGGCTTTCATCTGAGCTTGGAAGTGTCTCGTGATCCAGAATTTTGGGAATAGGGGGGTCCCAAATGAGATTATGTATTGAGCAGGGAGCCATACACGATAGCTAAATCCTCGTGTTGATATCTCGGATGAATTCAGTAGGTATTGAAATGGCTTGATGGGGAACATTAATCTTAAGAGTTAGGAAGTGTCAATCTGGGGATTCGAGCTTTTTCTTCTTTTGGCTTTGGCGGTCTCGTCTGATGGAGAGTTTTTGTTGCTGTTCGGGTGGACATGTGCCGTTAGGTAGATTTCTCTATGTTCCAGATAACGTAAATCAGTACACGACAAGATCGTGCTAAGAGACGGCTCCACCTCGAACGTTCGTTGAATGATTGAACCCGGGATATCTGTTCTTTGGATCTCTTACCTTATGTGAATGGGGCTCGTTTGTGCATGTACCTGTTCGAATGGTAGAAAGGACTGTTTAAGTTCGGATCAGATTCCGTTACACGGGAAATTCAGTAAAGATGATAGATCGTAGCTGGGAGTAAGCAACGGAGGAAGAGGTAGAAGAGGAAATGGTACGCATGATGATGATCTGATCTGCAATAATATGGATATGATTATCGATCTTTTGCACAGATACGATATCACACCCCTTTACCGACATTTGGAGGACCCTGAATTAGGACAATTATCTTCAACCACGAATTTCATCTCTGCATCATGTGGTTGAGCTGAGATCTGATATGGATCCGCTGTAGATACAGATGCAGATACAGTGGGATAGATGTGTTGTCAGGATCCATCTGCTGGAGACTCAACAATTGCTCGGATATTTATATGGCTCACATAGGTACAATCTACATCCAGAGCACCTTATTGGTGTTGGGGCAAGCCGACAATGAGGATATGTGATAGAGGTTCTTTGCTACACCATGCCGTTGCGATGTTACATAACACGAACAGGTGCATTTCGTGTGTACATTAGTTGGCAAGCAAAGTAGGTATTGCGCGCGGATAAGTTGTACAACGCAGGCGCCGCGGTTGTGAAGACGGTGAGGCACGAGGCACAATGCAGAAGTTCGAGGGCGAGGGCGAGGGCGGTGGGATGATGTTGGTTGATGGTACACTAGGTGAGGTTTTTGTCTGCCGAATGACACTAAAGTGCTGATATATATGATTGCGGAGATTATCTCCTGCTTCTCCTTGAATTGGATGTCATTTCGTTCGTGAGGTCTTTCATTTGAGTTCTTACCACGGGCGTCTCCCTTGTTGGTCGTCTACCATGTCTCCCATCCCACGTCTACCTTCCTTTCTTGCTTTTGGATGCTCCTCTTACGGCCAGCCTCGATATGCAAATACTTGTACTCTTCATTCCCCCTATGCGAACGACAGCACAGAAGGTATATACGTACGCTGTTTGGGTTAAATTACCGAAACGTTCATCCGTAAAGGAATAATGGCTTGAACAGGAACGTATCATTTCAATGTGCAACCAATGGCACTGTAGCAAAATTGAGCGATTTACAAGCTAAGGTAGGTACTAGCGCAAACGATCTTTTGGAGCCGAACTCGAGATGCAAATAGAGACAGATTCTTTTCCCGATCGGGTAAAGTCAGATGAAATTTCCCATCAACTTCCTTCCTTTTTCTGTGCCCTCTGTGCCATTTACCAAGGGGTCCTGGCTTTTAATCCTTGATATTCCCAGCCAGAAACAACGCTCATTGGTTGGAGCGATCTCTACTCCCATAATTGCACCAGCTTCCTTGTTGACCCTTACCCAGATGGTCGCTACTTTGTGCCTAGCGCGTTCCTGTTCGTCCCACCCACTCACTCACTTTACCACCAGTCTCCTCCTCTCTCGTCTCCTTCATATGCGAATCATCCAATTCACAATTCATTCTAAACCTTCACTCTTCTCCTTTTTATCCATCGTTGTTTAATTTATTTGCTCCAATTTTTTTCCCCATCTTTGGTTAATTCCATTTTTTATGCTGGATTAATTGATCAGCTCTCGGCGGGAATAATTTATACACTCTTTTAAGATTCATCCAAATTTGGGAAATAGGGACAAACCAAGAGAGACAAGACGGGACAACCCTTTCAAAAAAAACATTACTTCAATTCTTTCATCCCTTTTCACAAACTTTAACCTGTCCTAGACCGATCAGAGACGTGAGTGAAGAGCGCAGACAAGAGAAAGAGAAGAAAAGACCCCGTCTGGAGGAAGAAGGATCATTCGTTATTCAGTCCAGAACACACCACCTCCTTTTTGAGCAAAGTCTTCTTTGTTGTTACTATTGTCCCTTCAATTTTACGACACGCGACTCTCCGTCCTTCACTCTGTACCTTTCGAAGAGATCGATCTTTCGCCAAACGAGCATACCTTCGAAGGACGTTCATTCGCGGTTTCTTCATCTTCATCTCATCTTTCGATTCAACTGAACAACTTCAAACGAAAAGGGAACATCTTCCATTACCTACGCACTATTTTCGAGTCACCAAAATAGATATTCTTTACGATTCACATCAACGTCCTTTCGATTCGAAACTTGTATATCCTCAGACGACCTTTTAATTCAAGAACCTGCTTCCTACTTAAGCGCAAGTTTTGTTTATAGCAGCCAAACATTCTCGAAGCCAGCCAACCAACCTCCTTTTGCAAATACCTACATACCTCCTAATACATACCCGAATTTACTTCAGACGAATACAAAGCTTCTTAGAACACCGCTTTCACTTCCTTCGAATCTGCTGCTGATTAGTTTCTTCAATTGGATTATTGAATAGATTAATCTTCGTTCCCAAAAGTTTTCCTACGTGCCTGCGCAGGCACTTTTAATCCTTCAAAACGGCTGTTATATCATCTCTCGTGCGGGACAGCTTTGTCCTGCCACCTCATCTTCTCGGGATGCAGGAGACACAATCAGCTCAGCAGAATGGTGGATCTGTCGCGACAGCAGCTGCGAGACCTTTCGGACATGCCTCAAAGCCCTCGAGCAGCGATACCGGTTTCTCACACGGCGCATACAGTTCGAATCAATTCTCTATGGGTGGATACGGTGACAGACATCCACGAAGAGTGAACATTCCTTCGATCAACACACAATCAATGGGCCAACAAGGTCAGAATGAGATGGCAACCCCTGGTACCGCATTTGACATGCAATTCACTCCTTTGCTACCTTCGCAACTCCTTCTCGGCAGTCCTTTCCAGCCAGGCACACCTTCAGCTTTCCAAAGTCCCCAGTTCCAAACCTACGCGACTTTCCAGCAGCAACAACAACAAAACAACCAACAGCCTCAAAGCCCAACTGGGCCTATGTCTCCTCAACTATACCAAAGTCTTGTCTCTCCTTCCGCTTATGGCGCACCGCAATTCTACAATCCCCAATCACCCACTGGCGGATTCAATTCCATGAATAATCAGATGCAAAATTTGAACATCGCGCCCTCATCGCCCATCCAAATGTCGCCCGGGATGGTGTCGGGAACAAGCAGAACCGTCTATCTTGGGAATATTCCTCCGGAGACATCTGCGGAGGAGATTCTAGGCCACGTACGAAGTGGGCAGATTGAGTCCGTCAGACTCCTCCCAGACAAGAACTGTGCTTTCATCTCGTTCTTGGATGGAAGTTCTGCTACCCACTTCCATTCCGATGCCATTTTGAAGAAGCTTTCCATCAGAGGGCAGGACATTAAGGTTGGGTGGGGAAAGCCTTCTCAGGTGCCCACATCTGTTGCTCTCGCGGTTCAACAATCTGGCGCCTCAAGAAACGTCTATTTGGGAAATCTGGGCGAGGAAGTTACTGAGGATGAGTTGCGCGAGGATCTTGGGAAGTTTGGACCAATTGACACGGTGAAGATTGTGAGGGAGAAGGCCATCGGTTTCGTTCACTTCTTGTCGATTGGAAACGCTATTAAGGCAGTTTCTCAATTGCCACAAGAGGCCAAATGGCAGTCGCCCCGCCGCGTGTACTACGGAAAAGATCGCTGCGCCTACGTCTCGAAGACTCAACAACAGAATGCCGCTCAATATCTTGGAATCGCTCCTGGATACGCTCATGTTTTGAACGGCGCTGATCGCGATTTGATCTCGAATGCTTTGGCTCAACAATCTGTCGCGGCTGCTGCTGTGGCCACGACGGCTGGAGGAATCAACAATCTCGGAAACCGCACTGTTTATTTGGGCAACATTCACCCCGAAACCACCATTGAGGAAATTTGCAACGTCGTAAGGGGAGGACTTTTACATCATATTCGATATATACCCGACAAGCACATCTGCTTCGTCACCTTCATTGACCCTACTTCTGCCGCTTCTTTCTATGCTCTAAGCAATTTACAAGGTTTAATGATTCACAACAGAAGATTGAAGATTGGATGGGGCAAACATTCTGGTGCACTTCCTGCTGCTATCGCCCTTGCTGTCAGTGGTGGTGCTTCCAGAAACGTTTACATTGGTAACTTGGATGAGTCATGGACCGAGGAGAGACTGAGACAAGATTTCTCTGAATATGGTGAGATTGAACTAGTTAACACCTTGAGAGAGAAGAGCTGTGCTTTTGTGAACTTCACAAACATTGCAAATGCCATTAAGGCCATTGAAGCTGTTCGTGGAAAGGAGGAGTACCGCCGGTTCAAGGTAAACTTCGGCAAGGATCGTTGTGGAAATCCTCCTCGCCAAGTTCAACCATCTCAATCACCTCGTGGCGATGGTGTGAACTCACCTCCTCATTCTGGTGGTCTTCAACCCAGCCAAAACGGTTCTTCGCCAACGGGTTCCGTAGCACCAGGTTCCATCAATGGTTCGGGCTCGAATGCAAACTACCAGCAACAGGGTCCAACTCCATCAACCATCCTTAATGCTGGTAGCAACAATCCCTTGACTATGTATTTAAACCAAGTCACTCAACAAGCTCAACAACAGCAGCAACAGAATCTGGATCCATATTCTGCTGCTGCACTTCAACAACAACAGCAGCAAGTCCTTGCCGCTCAACAAGCCGCGCTTTACGGAAACGGCAATGGTAATTTGGATGCTCTTGACATCCAGCAGCCTCAGCAGGGTGGTCACTCCTCCAGCGCAAGCATCAGCAACACGAATGGATTCCAGTCCTCTGGTGCACCAACCATGAATGGATTGTTGGCTCCAGCTCGTGGTCAACATAGCAGAGCCGTCTCTCTACCATCCTTCGCTCAACAGGATCAACAAAATGGTAATGGAGAGTCTCAACCCCGTCGTGGTCACCACTACCAAGCCTCCTTCTCTGGCGGTTTGGGCAATGGTGGGTTCAATAGTGGTTACGGCCTCGCTATCCAGGATGCCGGTCATGGTCTCAATGGTTGGGCCGAGGAGGAAGTTGTGGGAAATTAATCTAGGTCTTCTCTCTTCAATTTCATTTGATCTTATATAGGGAAAAGGAAAACGTCATCTCATGCATGCATGGAAAGGAAATATTGTGTTGTAATATTTGGTTACATTCTCTTTCTTTTCTTTATTAGCTGCTCATCTCATTTGAGATTATTACTTTCACTTCGTTGTGTTTTCTTTGCCATGCTTTAGTTTCTTTTTAAAGTTTGACTTATTTTATCATTCATTAGCTTTTTGCGTTCACTTGTACTTCATTTTTCTACAGCGTTGAGAGGAGCAGCTTTGTGAGGCTGAGGAAAGCACTCGTCGATTTGAGAGGAAAATAGCTAGGGCATGAACGGGAATCGAGCTTACGGGACCCCGCGAGAACAAAGAAAGCGGAGAAATCGGAACAGGAAGTTGGTGGTGGTAGTAATTCGGATGGGATGACTGCAACAGGGACAAGTGAATAGGATGGGATGGTATATGACGAGGTTAAGCATTTCGTTCTAGGACAGTCTAGCCCGGTGATAGGGAATGTGGAATGTGATACCTTGGTGGGAAGTGGGAAGAGAACCTAATGAAATCAAATTGTTGAAAAGAGTTTAGAGTGTGTTTCTTTGGGACTTTGTGCCTGTTTGTGATATCTTGTCTTTTGCTAGTTGTATAAGTACTTGGTGATGGATGTTAGAGTCCATCACATAACGAGGGAGAAGTGAGGCTCAGTCAGCCACACACGATGAAATCCGTGAGCACGCAGCACAAGTCTGGATGGAAATAATTTTCCTATTTTCGATTTCTGAAAGGGATCCCCGGTTGTTGTTAAAACATTCTCCGACAGGAAAGAAGAAACGCCAGACGTATTCTTGATCCCATTCACGGATAGACCACGCCTAATAGTTGTACATCCGATGAAATATCATACAGTGAAAGATCATGAAAAAGAAAGGAAATGAGTAAACTGCTAGCTGAACTTCTTGTTGCGTGGTAAGTTTCCCTCCGCAAAAGATGATCTCAGATTCTCAAGCACCATTTGGGTACCGTTTGGGAAGAAATGTCACAATTTCAGTATATGCAACCATCCCAATTTAATTTTCCAAAAGTAAGACGGACAAAATAAAGAAAGCACTCTTTCGTAGACCCCAAAAGGTCCAAAAGTGTATTTCGGATGTTTCAACTTCGACTTGTCTAGGAAAGGCCATAGAGTTCAGAGAACGGATCGTCCGCCTGGTCCAATGCATTCCACTCCATCCCAATCCTAATCCTCTCGCTTTCGTTTCTACCATATACGTGATTGATCCATCCCAGCGTCATATCCGTGCCGGCACTGACGCCTGAGCTAGTCCATAGGTTTCCGTCAACAACCCATCGTGCTTTGGCAACCCAATTCACATCTTCTGCATGCTCTACTGTCTTGGCCCAATTGAACGCTGCCTTGTTAGTTGTAGCGTTTTTGCCGGCAATCTTACCGGTTCTGGCCAGCAAAGAAGCGCCAGTACACACACTCATCATATACGCCAGCCCTGGGTCATCGAAACGGGTCTTCAGCCAGTCCACATATGGTTGTGTACCATTGATGTTACGAGTCCCGGAACCTCCCGGAACCATGATTACATCGAAATCTGGAGCATTCTCCAGGGTGTGTGTAGGCAGGACGAATTGCGTAAAACTCTGTGATAGCCAGCTGGACATGCCTTGGTATACGCCGTTGATGATGGTGCGATCAACACTCACTAGATCTAAGTTCGTGGAGATCAGCGAGAGGTTCATGTTGTGTGTGATGGACAATAAGTTCAGAGCTCCCAGGGGTCCAAAGACGTCTACTGATGTGAAAGCCGGGAACAGTAGAAGCCCGATGCGGATGGGAGCTATAGCTTCGTGTAAGTCAACAGATACAACAAACAGTCAATGTTTGGAATCAGCGTACCAGTTGCATTGACCATTGTGAATCAAGGTCTTAAATATGGCGGCTACAGTTCGATGGCCACAAATTTTCAACTGGATAAATGATGTGCTGTGAGATATTTCTACAGTGATGGGTCGGTTACGTTTAGAAATTTTCGTGCTCGAGGTCCTTTTATTAATTATGATGGAAAACGATGAATTAGTCTTCAACCAAGTTAAGCAGATCATATGGGACGTATATTGATCATACAAGGTTCGTACAGATGAATAGTCTCACCTATCATTGGTCTCACTATATTGAGTGCGCTCATTTGAGGGAGATGACAAAGCCAGATTGTGTGATTACTCCTTGAACATTATAGAAACCTCGACTCCTTCCCTCAGATCCATTTAGGCTATATAGACGGATATCTGTTCAGAGTTTGCAGCATTTTTTTCTCGGATGATATTCATATATGAGAGTTCGTAGTGAATCGTGATTGGAAATATGTACCAGACTGTTAATATAGCATCGCCATGGAAAAAGAAGAATTGTATGGACATGAGTGTAGCTACGAAGTAAGAAGACTTGAATCGTCTATAGTAACAACATCGTTCTCAATTCTTAGCCTAAATTCAACGGCTCTTCTGGTGAGAGTTTGCTTTACCGCAACGGACCCTATGAGACAAAAGCCACTGAGCCATGTTTGAGCGACGACGGCAATCACTTTCGGTTATCAAAAAACCGTCCCATAATGACCATTTCATATCACCATGTGACTGAGTGCTTGAAGCGCTCTTGTAGCGCCGCGGGAAACGACGGTGTCGAGAAGAATGCTGTGAATAATATCTGTAGGAAGCTCAAGTATATTCATTTTATGTTCCATCGATTGATTGAGAAATTAGCAGCTATATTATTGAAATGATTGAACAAGGGAGAATAGAGTAACACAGAATTTAAAGAGCATTATATAACAAGCATGCTGACGTGGCATCTTCTCTAAAAGAGCCAGGAACTGGGAGCAAATCTAGAATCCATAAGTATGATGAATATATCCTATGTAAGCATGTTCTCATGTGAAGCAGCCATATAAACCATAATAGTCACTCTCTCAGGAGTGGCGTCACTTTTGGGTTCACATCTCATCTGGTCGGGTTTATATGATCTACCCTCAAATTTTATACAGTAGTAGAAACCAATTGAGAAAATCATTTTAGACTAAGTTGCGAAGTATTCTATTAACTTGATTTGCCTCTGGAATTAGCCTACTTCAAAGTATTGGAAGTAAAGAAGGCAACTTTAACCCCGTTCCGGCTTTGCGTGCTCATTCTCACCATCTCCATATACTCTTCTTGTGGGTCTCGATTCTCTATTCTACCAGATTCACGTGTCATCCTAACAGATACAAAGCCTGAGTGAGGACTTGCTGTTGAGCAGGGCAGATCCTTGGCCCACCAAAAAACGGTAGAAACTCCCACTGATATCGTTTGTTCGCAAATCTGTATGGGTTAAATTTCCAGAAATCGTCGCCCCATATATCCTTATCATGATGCAACCCGGTCACACTCGCGCCAACTACGGTTCCTTTCTCAACGAACACCGGCGCTTTTCCGTCAAGACCTCCAGCTACTGGAAGAATCGTATCGCGGATTGCTGTTCGGAGACTCTTACCATTTGGTCCTTGAAGACGGCTAGTCTCACTTAAGACCCATTTGAAGATCTGACAGGACTGAGATTTCAGAAGTTCAAACGCCAAGGGTCGGTCTCCTAGCGCTAGGCTCTTTTCGCGAAGTTCTGTCCATATCTCTAGATTTCGGGCCAAGTGAAACAAAGCATTTGATACCACAATCAGGAAAATCGCGTGTAGGAGGGAATATGTTCAGAACCTGAAAGCGAAGACTAATTGGGTCTCGGATTTGTTTCGCCATTTTTTTGCGCAAGATGTATCGACCTTCTTCAGCATCTTTCGACGAGCCGGACTTTTCGTTGAAGCGTGTTTCTTCTAGAGCGCGTTTCACATGGCGATCGATGTAGGCATGTACTTTCCCGTACTGTTCTGGCTCTTGGAGGTTCTTGGATTAGGTGCAGGAAAGGTACTGAGATCTAGTACCTTATAGGCTATGAAATGAACTTAAAAGTAAGGGTAACTGGTGCTTGATTCAACTGTTCTACCTATTTTACAGTGGTAAAGGACCTCTTTTTATAATCATATGGGCCTTGCCATAGTGTTGGTTCTAGGTCTACATATAGGCCTATTCCTAGAGGCAACGCCTCCTCCTTCAGGCCTACACTTGATCCTTCAGGCCTATTAGGCCTATATTGGCCCATTAGGTTCCAACACTGGCCATGACTTGTCAAGCAGGTACTTCAGACGACCGAGTTTTCCAGCAAGTCTACGTGTTCCGGCTTGTAACAATGCAGATTAAAAAGCTTGGAGAAACTGCGCAGATCCATTGGGATCGCCGGGAAGTTGCGAATCGATGGACTCCCCAAAAAGAAATTCCGTCGAATTGTCTAGAAACTGTATAGAAGTTAATTTTGGGGCGTAGTTGAAAGAAAAGGCAACTTACCATACTTTGCAGAGAAGGAAGAAGATCGATAGTAGCTCCATCGTGAGGTATTGATTCAAGGAAATGCCTTGAGAAAATGTCCAGGTCTGAGAGCTCTGCACGAGAGAAGATGGGTTTAATCAAACCTCTAGAGTGTTTCCATTCGGATCCATCCTGCGACATAATTCCATGACCCAGGAATGGATTGAAGATTGATCTATCCGGCTTTTTGTAATCATAGAAGCTGAGAGCAGCGACTTCTTGAATGTTGCGCATTTCCATAGTATTGATCACCTTCGTATCGAAAGTCTCTTCTTCCCATGTTTTCCCGTAACGATCAAATTCTTCCATAACAAGCTTCATTTGCCGACCTTTTTGAACAGCTTCCTTTCGCGCTTCGACTAGATCTGGAACCTCCCATTCGTCTATATTTCCCATAGGCCTATAGGAGCCTCCTATAGGTCTACGAATCTCTAAAAACCTACCACAGAGGTCTTACTTCTACTTTATAATAAGTCTATAGAAAGAGATTATCTTAGTCTCTGATATAAGCTACTATATAACCTTATCGGCGCCGAACCTCGCCGGCGATAGGGTATTATTACCAATTACCTTCTTATATATCGATTATTTAACTTGTGAAAATATGAAAATTACTTATATACTATAAATATCATTTATAATAAAGTAATAAAGAGTTACTTATAGAGAGTTAGGCCTATAGGATGAAATATAGACCTATAGGAGGCTCCTATAGGTCTATGGGAGATATAGGCGGATGGAAGGTTCCAGATCGTATCCAAATATCGGATCACGGTTCCGATGTTTTGGGGTTCTTCGGCAACCATGATGAAGAGCTGCTGCACGAAAGGCACGGTATGAATTCCATCTCCGCGACAAGTAGAGTAGAATCGGGGAGCTGCCAGCTGCGAGTAGAAGAAGAGAGATTGATAAGAACATTGTAGAATGCTACCTTCAATACTCATAACCTCGATCCAGGAGTTGAGTTATTCGCAAAATTATTACAGTCAGAAAGTACATCAATACTTCTTTTTGTCGACGAGAAATGAGTTTTGTGCCACATCACTGTGTTTTCCTTTTGAGCGATTTGCGTCGAAAACCTTGAACTGTTGCTATGCTGTTGGTTTTTACGGATCTTGGTATCCGTTATCTGGTGCTAGAGGAAACTTGGCTAATGGGAGTATTACAATGTTCGTTCTCGTGTTGGTATTTCTTTCTTACTATGCCGACCCGATCCACTCATCAACTGTCCTGGATATAACGATAGAATCGCTCAGTTTCGGAGTTATGTCCACTAAAACTTACTCGATACTCATTCATATCATTGAGAAATCTCTACGAAATAGACCATCCAGTGTCTAAAACTTTTAGTAACCAGACAGCCTTTTCGCAACTGGAAAAGCCCAATATATATACTCATTCCTTGAAGCGGTCCAAGAGTGTAGTGGTTCACGAAAAATGGAATATGAAGCCTTTCTCAGGCGGCTCTGCTTCGTTCCCGGCGTATCTCTGATGTAAGTAATTTTTTACTTCGTCTACTGCTTCTTCTACGGTGGTCTGTATCGATACCCTGGTCCTACTCTGGCAGGTTTCACGAACTGGTGGTGGACAGCCAGTATAAAAGGTAACCACCATCACAAAACGACGATCATGTTACATCGGAAGTATGGAGATGTTGTCAGAATCGGCCTGAATGCCCTCAGTATTGCGAATGTGGATTGTATTCCCAAAGTATTCGGAATCAATAACGGCTTTACGAAGGCAAGTCATCTTGTCTTTATGAATGTCAAAATTCATATCGTCTAACTATGAACTCATTTTGTGTTCAGAGCGAAATGTACAACTTCTTCGCGCCAAGAGTCAGGGGAGTTCCCTTGCCGTCTTGACTATCAGTGCGCGACGAAAAGGAGTATGCGCGCCAGAAGAAAATGATCGCCCATGCCTATTCAATTAGTTCTCTCACAGAGTATGAACCACTCGTCGATAGCATCATCATGAAATTTATGGACCGGTTCAAAATAAGATTTGACAAGCAGAAGAACAAAAGCTGTGATTTGAGTGCCTGGCTTAGATACTGCAAGCCGTTTGGCAGATATGAAATTCCAAAGACTGATTGTTTCTGGCAGATGCTTCCGATGTTATCATCGAGTTGAGCTACGGTAATAACTTCGGGGTTGTCGAGCAGGGACGGGATATCGCAGATTACATAAGGGAGCTAGACAAGTTGCTGGACTTTGCTGCAATGGTCAGTTTCTGGCATGATCATTCGAATTTGATAAGGAACTTACCAATATCTAGGCTCTAACAATGCCCTGCCTTGGATGGGTCATTAAATACAGCCCTCTCGTCACGATCATAGGAAAAGAGAGCACAGCATTCCTAGAAGTCTCGGGCCAACAGATCAAGGAGCATATAGTAGAGAACATAAAGAGGTAATCAAATCAACAAGTCGGAGTGGGAGACAAGGGTGGCTGTCCATCAGACATACTAGACAGATTCTGGATCGCGGCCCAAACAGATACTCCCACTGGCTATAATCTTGACTTGGATATGAGTTGGAACCTAGCAAACATTATGGCAGGCGCAGACACAACCGCTATGGACCTCAGTGCTACTGTGTACTACCCTCTCAAAACCTCCAAAGCCTGTGTAATCTTAAAACGAGCTGAGCAAAGCAAACTTAAGTTATCCTGTTACGTGGAAAGAATCACAGCATTTTTCGTATCTGGATGCCTGTATCAAAGAATCACTTAGTATTCATCCCGCCATTGGTTTAGGTTAAGAAAGAAAGGTTCCTGCCACAGGCGTAATACTTCCAGATGACATCAGCCTGTCCCCTGGCACAAATGTAAGTGTTAACGCTTGGGTATCAGGACGCCAATCCATTTTCGGACTCGATATGGACAATTATATAACAGAGTGATGGCTAAAATGCAAAGATGAAGATCTGAATGCGTATAAAGAGCGGATTGGTCATATGAAGCGCGCGGACTTGGCGTTTGGCTCCGGTACACGGTCCTGCTTGTGGAAGAATATCAGTTTGTTGGAGATATACAAGACGGTAGTGACCTTGTTTCTCAATTTCGACATCGAACTAGTGGATCCAGGCAAGTCATGGGTCACCCTCAATCGATGGACAGTAAGACAAGAAGGCGTGGAAGGCTGGCTCAAACCGCTGTGACTCAATTCCTTTTTACTATATCAGCAGAATGTTCCTGATTTTGATGCGCTGCTTTCGTAGTCTGTCTCTCTCAAGCACAGCTTCAATCAATTTTCTGTCCTAGGGTCATCATTCTATCTCTCCGTGACTCTAAGTCCCAATGAAGCAAGTAGTTCCCTCCATTGCTTTTTCATTCTCTCTACCGAGAACGCCAGCGACACTCTTGTTCATACAGTAGAAGGGGATGGTGAAATAATAGCCTGGCAGGCTCAGAAAATACATGATTGCCGATGTCATGTATAAGGTTATTACTAGAAGCTGAGGGGAGTTTGGAGTTGGGAGCTGGGAGTATGACTACTAGGTGTAGAAGAACTGGGAATACTGGGAGCCGGAAGTACTAGTAGCTGAAAGAAGTCGGGAGCTGGGAGCTGAGAGAAACCAGGAGCTTGGAGCTCTGCTAGTTGGCCAAGGCCTTGAAACTTATCATATGGCTGAAGTAGTGTTTGGCATGATGAATCTTTTTAATAATTGACTTCTGCCTCAATATATATATCAGGAGAAGAATTAAACCCCATCTCATATATAAACCTATTCCAACTTAAGACACTATCGCTACAGTCCATTCTTCGATTCCTCTAACACTGCTGCTGCTATTTCGAACCCCTCCATACTTTTACCAAAATCAAATATTAAACACTACAACTTCGACTATACATTGATCCCATAAATCAAAAAGGTACTCCTAGGCGTCCTGAGCAATCAATTGGATTTTCTCGCATTTACCAGTAGCTTCTCCAATTTCAGTTGAGACGGCGGCGATAGTATAGATACCAGCCTCGGGGCCTGAGCAAGCATAGAACTCCTGGCCCTTGAATGTCAAGATTCCAGCAGAAACATTCTCAGCACTGTGAGGAGCGACGAACTCCCAGTCTGAAGCATTTTGAACATCGGCGTCTGGGGAAGCATATGTGACTGTATTGCCGGAGATATACAGTTGGTCTCCTCCTTGGATGTTTATATGTCCGTCATTGAAAGAGAATTCAATAACTATACACCTATTAGCTTTCTCATTCATCTGTATACAAAAACATGTTTGTACTTGCCTGGCGTGTTCGGTTTTCCAACCCAAAGATATCCGTCGACTGCTTGGATCTCCAGGCTAAGAAATATCGAGCCTGCTCCGGTGGGGAAAGTAAGGAGCTTGTATGTAGGATCAGCTGTACAAGCAGCGAGAGGGGCCGCGGCGGCGGTGCTGGCGAGAATCGTTGCGATGAAAGTCTTGGAGAACATTTTGATATGTCGGAGTAATAGATGGTTGAATAGAGATGGAATGTAATGATACTCGAATTAGAAGCTGTTGATGATATATTGTTGATGGTTTGAATAATGGTTGAATGATATATAAGTCGGAGGTACTCTTCAACCCTATATACGTACGAACGGTGCATCGTTCAGTACTGAAAGGGGATAGTACTGTTATCATGACCGGTATATTCCATTCGATCGCCAACGTAGACCGCATAATTGTATCCATATACCTCGTACTATATCTTGTTTGTCTCTCTGACCTCGTATTCGTAGGCTTGGCTGTGGCCGTCTTAGTATTTAAAGTGGCTCAAGGTGGGTTCTCTCCACACGTCACTGTTAAGAACATTGGATTTAAACTTCGTATTCCGGCAGTTATGGATTCCAGAAAATACGAACCCGACCAACAGATGAACTTTAAAATATTGTGGCTCCTCACTCAGTCACAATTATTCACAACGTATACGTTTGATATCTCTGAATGAAAACAAGTAGGTGTGGGGCGTACCATAGGGGTAAATATCCATATCCCGCGAGCGAGTCATAGGCTTCTATGGCCCCGCAAAACGAACATTGAGCTATTTCTGACTTTTATCCTCGGTATGGGTGCGACTTCCAAGAGATTCCCTGCAGTGCCTTACAGGACAAAGTATTTTCAATCTCTTCCCAGAAGATCGCTATCAGTATTTTAAAGGTTTCCACAGTTACTATTCTTATCCGCTCATTTTGAATCTCGTTGCCCTAAGCCTGAAGCTCAACTTAATATGAAGTGTTTTGTTTTGCATCGCCTTTGTTCTTGCTAATCTATTTCGCTGCCTCAGAGGATTTTCATACTACCCCCGGTCTTAGACTCCTCTTCATCTACAAACTCCGTCATAAAATCCTTTCCATAAGACACGACACCTTCGTGCCAAGGCGCACTTCGCTTGTCTCATCTACAAGTCAACCCTTGACAACGCCACTTACTTCGTATGTCTAATGCAGATGTATCACCAGTATGACACAGCTTTGCTTCCACGAATCGGCTAGTCCCAAGTTGTCTCTCGAAAACTGACAATTCGCGTGGCTCTTCCTCATCAGCAGAGCCAGATGCGGCAGGAGAGGCTGTAGGTATTCTTTTCGCTGCGTTTAACGATTGTCTTCGGGACTGGTTCTGTGAAAGAAGTTATCCATCCGCTGTAGTGCTTGAAGTACTCGTCATAGGACTTCGTAACGGATTTACGTGCAGGGGTGTAGGCACTATCACAAACAGAAGATTGGGCTGCATCGCAAGTATGGAGAAACTGCATGGCACATTAATGACCGAAGGGTGTGGAGATACCGAATTTTATTTGCTGGACAATGTTCCCAGTTATTGACGGAGTGTCTGCTCTCAGCCTCCTGATCCCCAACTGATTCTGTTCTCACGCAAAAAATTTGTACTTGGGAAACATCGTGTCCGCATGCAAATGGCTACCAAGTCGTCCGCGAAGACCTTGCGCATTTTCGTGTCAAGCCAGTCCAAGAAGTTACGGTGTGCGGATATGTCTACGAGGAACTTGAGGTATTTGAACTCGACACTGTTCGGGGCATCTCTTTCGCCACGGACTTGAGCGCTATTCGTGTACGATTGTCGATCCTCGCTCCTCGTTCCAGGAGGAGCTTGACTGTCTCCAGCCGCTGGAATGCTTGCCAGGAGCTCAGCTTCCTCACGTCAATATGCCAATGAAATCCTGCGCGGTGGTGCTTAAATCCGAAGGTTGCTGCCTCGAGGAGAGAGAGCTTCGTCTGAGGGGTGTTCTTCGTGAAAAGGAATTTAAAACCCCAACTCTGCCACCCGACAGTGATGGATGAATCTGCCTCTAACTTACCGAGGAGATAAGGATGGCATGCCCATGCAGCTGCCCAGGTCATGGTGGTCAGGTCACGGGCAACGGTCCTGTTGGCAGTCGAGACGGTCGTGAGGAAGAAGCGACCCTCGATTCCCATTCCCAACAAGTGCTCAGGATTGACCCACCCTGTCGATGATGGAGACCAATTCGGACCTCGCGGCCGGGTTATTGTCTTCTTGGAGTTCTCCGGCGAGCATAAAGATGCGACTGATACACTACTTCCGTGTAGAGTGCTTGGCCTTGAGGGTGTGCGTGTGGCGGACCAAAACATCGAGAATACGGAGTAAGGGCTGATAGTCTTGGGGCCCTTTCCGAATGACCTCCTGCCAGTTGTCTTTCTCTCGAAGTCATTCATAGGTTATGTTGTGAAGGAAGTCGATCCTTTGTCGCCTGCTGCCCGGTTATGGAGCAGAATTTGCAGAATGCCTCTGGCGTGTCCTTGCAAAAGTCTTTTGGTGAGATTGGCAATGCTTTGCTCCATCTCAGGATCAAATCAGCCCTCATATGAAGTCTCATTCTTGTCACGGCCAGACACTGCACGTGCCCAAAGGTCACATGGTAACCCTCCAGGATGCCTATCGTCTCCCCCTCCCAGTAAGTATTAAGCGAGAGGCCTATAAGTAGGACTCGAGGATCTCTGATCTTTGTTCTTGCTCTTCACGCAACGTCTTTTTCCTCGTCCTTGAGCTATTAGTCAATCTATATCTTGTCCTTGCTTCCTATCCCATCCTCCCCTTGACGTGCTTCCTGGTATCCATCGTCCGCTCCA
>LLKJ01000268.1:0-48680 GCA_002242865.1 Clarireedia sp. CPB17
CTTATAGATCGCACCTCATGGCATCTCAACAATATTAGCCCTTCCCGCTTGGTCTTTTGCCCCCCTATTCATCTCCCCAATCATATTCTCACTTTGATCTCTCCTCCCACCCATTCCCTCCCAACCCGGAGTCGTCTCCGTAGAGCCTATCTCCACTGGCACCACAATATCATTCGGACTCTGCGGCGTCAGCGGAACTCCCCATTCCCTGCTATGGGCCTGACCGTGCCCCTGTCCTTCCATACCCATTCCATTGCCTATCTCGCCATCTTCTTCATATGGCCCCATCTTCCTCCGCTTCTGCGAAAAGTAATCCGAACCCCCTCTACCCCCCGCACTTGGTCGCTTTGATTCCGCAACCGAATGCGAATGCGCCGTTGTGCTGTTCTCCGCCATTTCATCCAGTTGTCTTTGTTTTTGAGTTGCCCGTCTTCGGTGGAGTTTCACGCACCAGATTCCCAGTCCCAGGAGTAAGAGCACTGCACCAGCGATGCCTATCCCGATTCCGGCTTTCGCACCAGTAGACAATCCCTTTTTTGTTCCACCATCTCCTTCATCGTCACCATCGTCTCCCTCACTATCCGCACTTCCAGTAGCACTTACTCCCATCCCGGTTCTGGACGCAGATCTTGTTCCCGTGGTAGCTGCACAGTAGTTCTCACCGCTTAGCACCGCACAGCTAAATCCAATGCCACAACATCCACCGCCAAGAAAGGAAGCGCAAGCAATTTGGGAAGTGTTACAACCGCTCGGGACGGCTGTTACGAGAGGCAAGGGGGTGGTTGATGTGGAGAGGGGAACGGCGCAGCCAGAGGTGATGCAGGAGGCGGTTAAGGCGCAACAGCCGCCGCCAAGAGAGAGTGGGCAGCGGTAGAGTTCTGTGGAAGGGCAGGAGCGAGGACAGCAAGTTGTGGTTGCATGGAGGGAAGTTATTGTTGTTGGGGAGAAGGATGAAATGTATGAGGAGAAGGTAAGAGTTTGAGTAATAGTGGTGGAGCAGAGGTAGGAGTTTTCTGAACAAGGAGAGTTGCAGTTTGAGAGGAGGGGACAGCACACTGGGGAGAGAGTGGAGTTGGTCATGCAATATTGGGTGTTAGGGCAGCAGATGCCAGTTGCATTTATATCGAGGCCTAAGATCCATCGTATCAGTTATACATTCCTATATTCTTGGATATTGGACGAATAAGAAGAGAAGACTGATTTGGTGCAGAAGTGTCATCAGGAAAAGTACGGAAATGCTCCGACTTACAAGAATGTGAATCACTCGCACAAACTCCTGTGTCTCTCTCCACCAATCGTGCGTTTTCAAAACTGGCATGATATCGTGGACTCAAAGAATTTTCCATTTGGATCCCCCCATATTGTTGTGGTTGGAGGGATACCGCTTCTGCTACCATGAACCAGAGCGTCGTCGCCAGCAATAGCTGAGCCCGTAAGAGGATCATCATTCCGACAATTCAATAGAAGTAGCCAACATCAACTCGATATTATCGTCGCAACAAAATCCAAAAGCTGATAAGAATATTAGATTTAATCCATACTTGGAGTTGATACGTATAGCGACGATATTATAATGTTATTAGACCAGGAAAGCCAGCATTTAACCATCCGCGAAGAGAGAAAAGTTCTCGATGCGACGAAGTGCGAATGCAAGGAAGAAAATCGCAATACCGCACACCCACACCCACACCAAACGGAAATGAAAAAAAATGGATCAAAAAAAGGTTCGCATGAAAGACGTGCATCAAAAAGCAAATAATTGGAAAGGTAAGGGTCAGAAATAAGCCGAGATAGCTGAAGTCAGCTGTAACCCATATACATGAGGGGTTGTGATTGGATGATGTAGGATCGTATGCTGGGATGCTGTGAGGGGTCTAGACTTGGTGGCTTGCTTTTGGGGAAGCAGTGCAAGTAGGACGGGAGGCTCAACTGTGTGGATCGATCACATGCATACTGGCATGGCGGAAGAAGTATGAGGTGGTTGCATTTCGCGTTCTTATCTATCTCTGCCGTCCTGAAGTTATCCGTTTACATATGGATACCCCTATAGCATTCTGCGTTCGCAGACGCAGGATCAGATATTTGGTAGTGCGACAAAATGATGTCTATCCATTTTCTCTCTCCCCTTTCAAACGGGCTAGATGAAAATCCAATCGCATCTTGGGGAGTTCTGTTCCCGAGAACGCTATTCCGGAGTTCCATCGGCTGATGTTCTGCATGCATACGTGCATACATGGACTTCAAGTCCATCTAACAGTACCCTTTAGACCTTCTGCTTTCAGCACCCGGCGATGGAGGAGACATGTAGATCATACAAATTTGATGTATCATTGCGGAGTGTGAAAGCGGTAAACTGTCTGAATGGTTGCATTCTCATATTGGAAAAGAATTGGATAGTGTGTGGCTAAGAAGGCTGGTAAGGAGAAAGAGCGCGCTGAGTCAGCAGTGGCGACAGCTCCAACTTTACAGCAACACCAACACCAACACCAACATGCAGTTTAACGTTCATGTCTCTGTTCGTTCCTATATGCGTCGTTCCTGGTACGTTATGAGCATGGCTGAACATGCAGAAAGCGTATTGTATTGGTATTACCCACCACAACTCCCCCTTTCCACAACCAACTAATCGAAGCGCATTTCAGTAAGGTCCGGAGAAAAGAATAAGAAAATCCAATGAACCAAAAGTCAAAAGTCCACCCATTCCTGATGAACGCCATCATCTAAACTTCAACTCCCCAATAATACATAGTGCATATGAACAAATGAAAGAATTTCCCCGTTCGGATCCGTCAACATCAGCATACAACGTATAGTGTTTTTCATCCCAGCATGCACTTCCTTGTCATCCCATTAGTTCGTCTCACATCCCGCTTTCAACGGTTTTGAGTTACCCCTCCAACTGATTCCCAAACGGATGACTTTCCCTCAAATCCGCCACCAGCTCTTCCACACTATGCAGATACCTCCCCAATAACGCCTGCTTCTCCTCGGTGCTCTTGGTTATCCCCTCACCAACACTATCCGCCCTTGATCTACCACTCTCTCTTTCCTTTTCCCTTCCATTGCCGTTAAAGGTCCTTGCCAAAGCATTACTGGGTATAGCAGGTGTCTCAGGCATCAGGTAGAAATAGAGAAACTCAACAAGCTTGAGCTTTACCTCGCGACTCGTTTCGCGTGATTTGAAGATGGAGGTTATGGTTAGGAGACCGTCGAGGGTTTCGAAGGTACGCGTGTTTTTCGGAGTGTCGATGAGGGCGCAGACTAGGGTAAGGAGAGTGGCGGATTGGATGGCGGGGCAGTTGACAGGTTCAAGGAGGTCGAGGAGGTGCTGTGTAGGAAGGTTAGCTTGAGGCGGAATGAGACGGAGGAAGGAGGGGAAAGAAGGGGTACAAACATTCATATATAATTCCCTCGAAAACAAACTCCTACTCGGCGGATGCAGTAACAAAATCCCCTGTATCAAATCCAACGTTTGAATAATCAAAATATCACTCTGCCCATCATTACTCTTCCCCATCAATCGATCCAAACAAGTAACCAGGCGCATAGCCACGTTCCATTCGAACCCTTCCTGCAGTCTGAAAAATTCACGAAACGCGGCATCGTTAGGTAATTCCGAGAGTGTCTTCCGTGGGGGCGGTTCTTTCCCAGGATCGACGATTGAACGACGTCGGTCGGTTGTGGATGGTCGCGATGGATTGGAAAGACAAATTTGAGCGAGGAGTCCTTCAACTTGGCGGAGTCCTTTGCGGATCTTGGATGGGTCGTAAGATGAGAGGTTGTCGAAGGAGAGAGAGAGGAGTGCTTCCATTGTTCTGGACTCGGCCTTGTCTGGGACGTTGATTGTATTGCCGTTGATAAGATCGGAGATAGTGAATGCGACCGCTAATCGAATGTTTATTGTCTATTGTACAGACGTTGTGAAAACTGGGGAGAAAAAGTAGATGTCAATGTTAATACAGGAAAATGAAGAGAAAACAAATGTCGCTTGAGAAAGTTGAAAATTGGGAAGAGAAAGCTGAAATTTGAAATTTGATTGGATTTATTGCATGGCCAGCATCAACAAAGTAGAGGACAAGAAGCAACTCTTGGTTGAATTGGTTGATGACTGATGTAATGTATGTATGCGCTGGTTGCTTCTCAGCTGGGATATTCGTGGATATTGTGGTCAAAGGTCTCGGATATTAAATGAGCGGGTGTTGGAAGGGCAACCAGCTCGGACCGTTCTATTTCTGTGCTCGGATGACTTCGGTCGGGGATCCAAACCGGCCAAATCCATTTCCTTGGGCAAGCGAATGGGAAATCCGAACAGCTGGGACGGGCTGAAGCTCTTTATCCACATGACGTGATCCCAATTCCCGTTTCCCCTCTCTGTTCCCCATATCGAGCGCCGGCTTGGACGACGAAGAAGTTCTGCCAAACTTCAATATTGCCGAATATGGTAGTACAAGTAGTACAACCAAGATCCCGCGACCAAAGGGCAGACCCCTCCCCTCACTCCAATCAGATGAAACTTATGCCTGTACATGCCCTGCAGAACGCGTAACAGGTACCTCGATAAATGGACGAGCCGCAGTCCGAAGGTTACTGCTGTGACGTCGATATGGTAAGAACTCTCTTGCTGCATCCAAATCTACTTCAGCATTTCACCCTTCCCTTCGCTTGCTGACATGATCGTCTAGACGCCGACAATATTCACTATTCACTATTCACTATTCACTATTCACTATTCACTATCCACTATTCACTCTTTCTAGATGTATGAAGTTCAAGTTCCGTACCAACCCCAATCCATCAATCGACGTTGCAGCAGAACCAGCGTAAGCGTATGCAGAGTTTCTCCGTCTCCCGTTTCCCCACTCTCAAGCACCAACAAAGATTCTAGGCGTTGCTCAGCGCTTTCCTACAAGAGAAAGATCATATGTCTCAGGTCGATACGCCCGCTCGCGCTCCTTCCACTATGGTTTCCGATAACCTACGATCTCCGAACGCCATCCCTCCGCGAACATCGTCAACCGGTCACAACGGAATAAATCATACTGCCTCCAAGTCCGTTTTGCGCCCTGTGCCCGAAGGGGATTGGATCAGCCAAAGACTTAGTGCGCGTACGGCACAGTCCGGCAGCTCGATAAATCCTGCGATTCATTCAGGTTCGGCGCCGGATCCAGCAAAATATAACCAGAACGACATGACCTTCACGGGGAAAAGCTCATGGTCGCCGGAGAAGGAGAAGGTTTTGTTCGGGCCTTATGATTACCTAGAGGCACATCCGGGGAAGGATATTAGGAAACTATTGATCGCTGCATTCAATGAATGGCTGGAGGTACCGAAGGAAAGCTTGGATGTTATCACAAAAGTTGTACGAATGCTGCACACAGCCTCTCTCCTCGTCGACGACGTAGAAGATTCTTCGGTGCTACGTCGAGGATTACCTGTCGCGCACAGCATTTTCGGAACGGCACAAACGATCAATTCAGCAAACTATGTCTACTTCTGCGCGTTAGAAGAGCTGCAAAAGCTCAACAATCCGCAAGCGATCCTCATCTATACAGAAGAGTTACTAAACCTACATCGAGGTCAGGGCATGGATTTATTCTGGAGAGACACATTGACATGTCCCACAGAAGATGATTACGTCGAAATGGTCGGCAACAAAACTGGAGGACTCTTCCGTCTCGCAGTCAAGCTGATGCAAGCCGAAAGCAAAAGTTCCAAGTACGTACCCACCCAGTCCCACCACTGCAGATCTCCACCGCGCAAAACTAACAGCCCTAAACTAGGGATTGCGTCCCACTAGTCAATCTGATCGGCATCATCTTCCAAATCCGTGACGATTATCAAAACCTTTCTTCTCCCGAGTACTCGCACAACAAAGGTCTTTGCGAGGATCTCACCGAGGGCAAATTCTCGTTCCCAATCATCCACAGTATCCGCGCGAAGCCGGACAACCTTGTGCTTTTGAACATTTTGAAGCAGAAGCCAGATGATGAGCAGGTGAAGAAATACGCGGTGGCGTATATGGAGCAGACGGGCAGTTTTGAGTATTCGAGAAAGGTTCTGACTACGTTGACGGAGAGGGCGAAAAAGTTGATTGATGAATTGGATGAGCTGGATGGAGAGGGGGAAAAGAAGGGGAAGGGGGTGTTGAAGATTTTGGATAAGATTGCGGTTTGAGTGAAGGGTTTGTTTCCGGGATTTGGCGGACGGATTTTATGCAGGATGAGCGTGCGTATTCCCACATTTTTATGCATTTATGATGAAACGAATGCTTTGACGGACGGCTTAGGGGATGGGAAATACGATGGATGCTTTAAGTTGGGCTGCAGGCGTACGAGCGAGAACGATATCCCGATGTCGATAAGTTAATGAAGTACATTTATTACTGATTTACATTAGGGCAAATTCTTAATTGCAAAGTATCTAAAGTTATATTGAATATTAAAAGTTCAAACACTGTACAGTGCGCGCTTGTCTTCATACGAAAGCATATAACTAACTTCACATATCGTTCGCTACCTGCCACAGAATTACATCTCTTTCGAGTCAGTAGGTAATATGAGTTCAAAGAACAAATTATAACCTGCAGCCAGTTCAGCCTACACTAACTCTCAGCCCCTTACTATTCACATCCGGCATCGGAGAAATGAAATCATGCACGTGCTTCACGTCCTTCTCCGTCGTCTCGAATAGCTTGAGTTTGGCGCCGATGCCACTAGGGCGGAAAAGCGCTGCGATGGCGAGGCTCAGTTCGGCGTTTGCAAGACTAGATGGTTGGTGGTTGTTAGTTGGTGTGGAGAGGGAGGGGAGAGACATCTAGTGATTGAGATGAGATGAGGCATACTTACTTCATTCCCAAACAATTCCTCGAACCCCTAGTGTACGGCACGAAGCTGCGATGCATAGCTGGATTGACAGACCCTAGCCAGCGGGAAGGGATGAATTCGTCGGGGTGCGGGTACACGGTAGGGTCGGTGTGCATTAGGTAGGAGGACATTCCTATTGGGACCTAGATGTGGAGGGGAAATTAATGTGCGGAACTACGAGGAAGCGGAAGTGTGAGATGGAAAGTTCTTACGCCCGCAGGTATGGTCCAGTTCTTGTACTGGAGTGCATCGTTGGGGAAAACACGGGGTAATCTGTGTAAAGAGCCGTAACTGAGTCTAGCACACATATTTATATATCAGCATGTTGTTGCAGTGCACTAACAACAGCAGTAACACCCACCGAAGCGCCTCTTTAATCACAGCCTGAAGGTACTCTGTTTTCTCCAGTTCCGCCCAGGATGGTATTCGATCTGGCCATAACGCCATGCTATCTTCTAGCTCTTCCTCAAGGCGGACACGAATATCATCATTTGCGAGAACATAGTATGTGATGAAGTCAAGAACACGCGCAGTGGTAGCACTACCAGCGCCAAGAATAATCTGAGCTTCTTTGACTAGTCGATCGTCTGATAGTTCGGACTCTGGCATATCGCTGTTTATAACGAAGCGGAAGAGAGAGACGTTGTCTGTTTGAGTGCTTTGCTTTTCTAGTGCGGCTTTCTCGGACTTGACTTCTTGGATGTGTTTCAGTGCTATCTGTGTTTCAAGGATTTAAGTATCTACTTCGCGCAACTGTGCTTGGAGTTGACACGTACAGTTCTGTATTTGGTAAATCCGAGTCCTTTGGGATATACCCAAATAACAAACGACTCAGGAATATAGCTCATCATTCTAGCGACAAGCCCGTCAGTCCAACAGCGGGGATATGTAACCAGGTGAGAAACACTCACTTTACTAAGAAAGGGAGACCAGTAAACAAAGGTACTGATCGGATAATCATATGAATGAGAACGAACCTACAAATCGATTAGTTCTATGAAGTCGAACCTGACGAATTCGCTAACCACTCAGGGGCAAAGTTGTCATCGTCCAGGTAGCTGTTCCCGCCGTCGAAGCATATCTTAGCCATGATATCTCCACTCAAAGCAAAAAAGGCATGGTCTAGTCGAATCACCCTTCCAGTTTCACTGAGCGAGTTCAATCTACTTTCAAGTTTCTTCACGAATTCGGCAAGCATGGGCTGGAAGGCAGATATACCCTTGCGGGAGAAGAATGGTTCAAGTGGCTTTCTTCGCCGCCTGTGAAGATCGTGATCGATGGTCAGGAAATGCGAGTCTGCCTGCATCAGCATGATTTTCGAACCAAATTAACTACGAAAACGCAGATAAAACTGACCCTCAAAGCCCATTCCTTTTGCGAACATAGCATAGTTGTCGGTGCGTCTTTTGCTCTCCGTGACATAGACTTCGTTATAAAACTCGGGATCGTGAATGGAAAGCTCTTCTGGATTTATACGAACAATCGGTCCTATGGCTTGTGGTCAACATGTACATTCTGGTGTATTCCACAGGTCTCTCATGTGCTTTAATTCAGCATATATACCGTATCTCTTATGCATATCTTCGATCTGGAAGATATACTTCCCATCCTTCCAATACTCATAGTAGAACTCATACCATCCCGTAATCGCCGCAATCTTCGGGCCAGGGAATTCCGCAATTAGTGAAAAGAACAGCCGGTATACCACCAAGCTCGCAGCGTAAAGGAGTAGTATTATAGCAGCAATGGCAGCTAAACGTATGATGTTGGAGAGCTCCATGGTGGTTCAATAGGAGAAAGATGAGTCGGGAACAATACCAAGCTGAAAACATTTCCATCCTTGTCAGCCTTTATTTACTTTCCTGGAAACTCCCAGCGCTGCGGGGTTGGTGGTAATCGGAAGGTGTCACGACAGATGGGAGCGTTGGTCACTCTGGCAATTTGCAAAATTTGTGCCGGTCTTTCTCGGCCTATCATCATTTTACTGTGCTCTAGAGGCTTCCTAATATGAGAGATTGATGCGAATATATATTGACAAGTATGCAGCCAAGACCAGCGGGTGCGCGTGGTCATTTTGCTACCGTCGTCAATGCTTGAGACATTTCGTGATCGTAAATAAACGTCATCGCCAATTGAACTGTCAACCGCAATGGAGTGTCATCGTCAGAAAGCTTGCATGCCAGATGACTTACCTACGAATCTAAGATCTTATAATATATACTCACCCTCTTTCTAATAGGAAAAATATACCGATTTGGGATAATATATTAAAGCTGATTATTGTTATCGAACAAATAATCCTCAAAATCTTAACATACTAAATATATATAAGATATTATTATTAAATATATATTCTAAAGATTCTAGAAGCTTAAACATTTTTATTATTCAAATATCTTTTATATATTAAGAGCCTATATCTTAGATCGGCCTGTTTTTTCTATCCCAGAGAGCTCGTCGTCCACCAAATTGCCCCACCCCCACCCTAGCAAACTGTTGGCTTACGGCACAGCAAGAATTAATTGAACGTCAGTAAATTTAAACATGAGCTTCAACCGAAATTTCTGGCAATACGAAAATTCATAGTCAATCATGGGCGTAACATTCTCCCAGTTTTTCCCTCCTACACCTATGCTCACGGAGCAGAATCTGCCTGATCAGACAGGCAAAGTATTCATCGTGACGGGTGGAACCTCCGGCGTTGGCCTCGAGCTTGCGACAATTCTCTACCGCGCAGGAGCCAAAGTCTACATAGCTGGCCGATCAGAGATGAAAGGACAGAATTGTATAGAAGAAATCAAAACATCGTCGCCGCCTTCGTTATCCGGCAATATCAGGTTCCTCCTTCTCGAGCTCGACGACCTCAGCACGATTAAGACTTCAGTCGAAACATTCCTGAAGCAAGAATCCAAACTCGATGTTTTATGGAATAACGCAGGCGTTTCTCAGCCGCCAGTTGGAAGTGTCTCGAAACAGGGTCACGAAATTCAAATCGCTACGAATTGTCTAGGACACTATCTATTTACACAGCTGCTGATTCCAGTTCTACGAGCAACTGCTAAGACTGCTCCGCCAGCAAGCGTGCGAGTTATCTGGACCACTTCCCAAACTGTGGATCTCGCCGCCCCTAAAGGTGGGATGATTATGTCCGAAATCACCACTTCTACCAAAGATCAAACTCGCAATTATGTTAACTCGAAGACGGGAAATTGTTTCCTAGCTAAGGAATTGGCGAATGAGGTCAATGATGGTGTTCTCAGCGTGGTGCAGAACCCGGGAAACTTGAAAACGAATCTTTTGAGACATGCGAAGTGGATGATGTACGCTGCATACCCGCTACTTTATGAAGCAAGGATGGGCGCGTTGACTGAATTGTGGGCGGGTCTATCGTCCGACCTGACGATGGATCACAATGGAGCTTTTGTAATTCCGTGGGGAAGGTTGCATCCTTCCCCGCGTGACGATTTGCTCCAGTCACTCAAAAATGTGGAAGAGGGTGGTACTGGAAGGGCGCAGGAATTTCGGAAATGGTGTGAAGAACAAACCTCGAAGTATAGATGATTGGAGGCAATAGTAGATTGATTTTCTCTGTGTGTGGGTATATACTGCGGTGTTGGATGTTACACTCTCGATGATGCAGGCACGAGACGCAGTTTATGTGTTCCTTTGTCAATATATATATATATAGATTACTTGTTCGCTGAAGAGACCGGTGCATGCCCCGTTCCAAAATCGCTTTGTGAAAGGATCACCATCTCCTCACCACAAATTTGTCTCATGCCCACGAGAAATGCTCAGAGTGCAGATATACCCCACCAGCCCCGGAACCTTTCAGAATTTTCAGGTTTTCCTTAGCAACAGCATTGCGCACATTATTCTGCATCATGCTAGGCCCGCAAACATAAACACTGACCGACTCGCCTTCTTCTACCTTGGAAGCCTCCTCCTGAATGATCAATGGTAGCTCTGGCCGACCTATGAGTTGTTCCCCTGGCAGAGCAGCATTATATTTCTCGTCCGGAATCTCGATCTTATCGGTTAACGATGCAGATACTTTCGAGCTCTTTGGATCTTCTAGACCTCTGTTTGACACCATCATCTCTTGTTCAGACTCTCCCGTAACATACACTTGTACTAGAATATTTGATGTCGAATCTGTTGCTGGGAACATTGATAGCAGCTCGCCTACTGTTTTGAGAAACCATATACGACTACTAATATCTCCAGTCGCTAGCACGACCCTCAGTGAGAGAGGTCCAGTGCGGCTATGTCTTCGAATGTCCTTGGCGGGAATTGTTGCTTCGGCGTTATCACCTGAGACGACTTGACCGCGCTCCTCATCAGCTAGCATCATGCGCAATCTGACAAATTGCTCGATAAACGGTAAACACCAACCAGCGCCGGAGCCACCTGCAATGACGAGGAGATGGTCGCTCTCGCAATATCTCTGAAGATTAATACTTCCATAGGGACCATCAACAAGTACAGATACTGAAGCACCAGGTTGTTTCAGAGCGTGCTGATATAGTCTGGCAGTGAAGCCGCCCTGCTGGCGAAGGTAGAATACGAGTTCAGACGGTTCACTCGATTGGATTGACGGTGAGGAGCAGATGGTAAATGGGTGGGATGAAATAGCATGCAATAGGCCGAAGCTTGTAAAGCGTAGGAAAACATGCTCTCCAGGTGTCCAGTGGAATTTGGCTGGAATTGTGATGCGAATGAAGCCGTTCTCTTCGACGAAAACTTGGGCTTTCTGAGTGAAGCCGTACTCGAAGCAAGTTCGAAGCAAGGGGTAGACGTAGCATGGGGCATATACGGCCGCTGTAGCAATGAAATAGTCCCTACGAATATATGAGTGTCTGCATCTATCATAGTATGTGAGGGCATTTTGATGATTCTTACCAGGAGGTGAGAGTATAGTCACAATGCCAGAAAAATGTCACCATGAATACAACAACGGCGAAGAAATGTGTCATCTTAAAAAACTCATAACCAAAGTATCTATTTAAAGTCAGCCATCTTCTTCGTATCCACGACCGAACCATCTCTTTTGCTTACCGGATTGTACTGTGAGATGCAAATGTAAGCCAAGCCTGGAAAATAAGCGCGACGATGCCGGTCCAGTAGAATATGAGATTCGAAGCGAAATGAGAGTCCATGTCATGCCACCGAATGTGGTACACAATGAATGGAAATGTGTGGAGGAGAGCAAGTATAAAGAAGGCGTATGAGATCCATCTGTGGAACACCTGAAGTCTCTCGTAGGAAATACCTGTGAGCAATGTGATCCAGTTCGTCTTACTTGCGGTTGCACTGGATGATGTTAGTGTTCCAAAAGGTTTGCCAGGCCCGATCAACGTACAAGATAAACGGCATGCATGCTAGTCCCATCCATCCAGATCTAGTGGCCAGTGCTGGAGAGTTTCCATATATCTTGCTTGGCCAATAGTATGGTTGTGGAATTAAATCCATACCTGCCGAACCATGAGTTAACATCAATGTAACTCCAATGGAAATGTCTCTGATTCACAACTTACAAAAGAAGAAAACGGTACCAGCAAGTCCTAACAACAAGATTCCAATTGATGCCGAATTCCATTGAAGTAAACTTACATGGAAGCCACGGTAAGACAAGTATCGAACGATTGCAATCAGTTTCTGCCATATCGGAGGTCCACGAAATCTGCGATATCCAAGCACCTGCGACGACAGAACGTGGCTAATTATGAAGATACCGATAGTGCACATGAAGAATGCTATCGTGGGTAACGCAAATACATGATCCGCTTCGTACCTGACCGGAAGAGATTAGTTAAGGGCATCATTGTTGATGGGTAGTGGTTCATACCAAAAGTGCCAGCGTTGCTGATAGTAGTTGCATTCTTCAGTGGTGAGTGGATCGCACTCAAACTCGCGGCTTGAATGTAACTGCACTGGTGCGCTGATCCATCCTGCCATTGTATCTCGTTTTATATGAGCTTGATGTCTCCTTTCCTGTTTGCTGTAAAATGCAGTCTAGGTAGTTGTAGCTTCAACTTCAGGGTGAAGTGTTAGATACAGTAGCAGTAAGAGAATGGCAAGGTGGAATTCAACCCACCCTGCATACTTAGGATTTGTCATCTAGTATCAGCGCCTTTGAATCTAGAGGAAGGAGCGAATAGCCCACACGCGCAACCAGTTACGTTATCATAGCTCGGAATTGGATCCTCTCTTATTCGACGACATACAAAGGTTCTCGAGCATTGGAGAACATAAAATGGGCAAGGCCACTTGCTTTCATGTGCCTCTCTGAGTTGGTGTGATGGCGGCTTGCATCATGAGCACGTTTGAGCAGCTTTCGACAAGGAGGGCTTGCTAGCGCAAAAAGACGTCCGCGTCTGTCCGTCAAGGGATGTTTAGCGAAGTGGGGCCCCAGAACCAGTAAAATCCGCACTACTTGGACTTTACCCCAAAGCTCACTAAAAACAGCTAGTGTCCAACTGAACCACGCACAAAGCAAGAGACTTACAATAAAGCAGTTATCTCCCGTGGCTCGTCGGCTTATTCTATTCATCTCACTTCTTACTTCGAAGCAAAGATCAAGCACATATATTGCGACCACGACTTTCAACTCTATCTTTCACAGTACTAGATTAGCATTTTGTCAATACTCTACAACTATACTACAATATCTTCTATTCCAATATGAACGAAATGTCTATGTCCGGCATGACAATGTCAATGTCTGGATCTCCAACCACCACATCGGCAATGTCCCTGTCCAGTTCAACAAACAGCTCCATGTCTATGTCATCATCTGGGACGATGTTGATGTCAATGGACTCAATGGCAATGACATTTTTCACCTCGACAAGCACACCTCTCTTCTCCATGGCCTGGACTCCCACTTCTGTAGGATGTTATGCCGGAACTTGCATATTCCTAATAGCTTTCGCGACCATCTTCCGGGCTTTGCTTGCCGTTCGAATCAATTTCCTAGATGTCCTGGCATTGGTTAAACACCGGGGTAAAACAGGCCTGTTGTATACGCATAAGACTGATGACAACTCGAGCTCGACAATCCGCCCCTGGCGACTCAGTGAGGCTGTGATGCTGTCGTCTATGGATGTTGTTCTTACAGCTATCGCTTATCTACTGTTAGTTTGAAATGGATCTTCGAATTCTTCTTCAGCGGGCATGCTAACCTTATAATAGGATGATCGCGGTGATGACTATGAATGTCGGCTACTTCATATCGGTTCTTGCAGGTGTTTTCTTGGGAAGCCTAGTGTTCAACCGGTTCATGGGTCACTCTGTGGTGCATTGAAATACATGTTCTATGTTGTGCAAGCACTCGGTTACTAGAACCTCGTTGGGAATCAATCTTTTTTTTTTCAGCTTTAAAAAACTACGCTGCTGTTCAACGTGCTAGGGTCACACTATACGTGCCTTTCAAGGTGCTGGCTGTGTACTTATATTTCCCAGAAAGAGAAAAACAGACCCTAAATGCTTTCAAGTGAACACAACATTGGATAGAACGCTATGGAAGTATGATTACACATGCCCAGAGCAATCTTTATATATCTAAAGTATTTTGTTACGCTAATCTAACAAATGTGTTAAGGACCAGCTTTTATTAAGAATCAAGCCAACTACCGGCACTTATGATGGACGTGATGCCTGGCGGATAACTCTTGTACTTTTGAGCATACTAACCTTCATTGACTGTCAAAAGAATGTGAGCATGTGTATTGAAGTATTTAGAATGATAAAGGTCATACTAATCTCTGATCCAGTGATCCTTCTTAAGTTCTTATATTCATTATCGTATCTTGCTTTATTCTATCTTGTCCCATTCTATCTTGTCCCATTCTATCTTGTCCCATTCTATCTTGTCCCATTCTATCCTGTGCCTAACTCCAGTCTCTTGGTATTGTACTGTGTAGGCTGCGAGCCTACTCACCTGGTGAATAGGGTCCCCACCGGGCTGGGGCACCTATGGTTGGGTTACGATTACACGTTAGGTACGTTGAAGAGAGTTTAGACCACCCATTAGTTATACCGCTCCTGATTATGGTATTTGACAGCCCCGCCGAGACTACTAGGTTGAAGATATTCACTATGGTTCCACAAGTTCGTTGGAGAGCTGGAGAACCGCCCATGGGTAAGCATTTCGCAGCCTGGTCAACTACTCAATTTATTTCTGCTTTCTTTCATTTATCCAACTCATCAGTTCTAAAATTCTATTTACAGAGTTTGACACCCGCATTCCATTGTTGAATATTAGTTCCATGAGTTGGTCGTTGGACCCCCTTTTAATCAACTCAGGTCTAACTGTCCCCCTATCTTCTATCCCCCAGAACACTGGCTCGTCCTCAGCTACCTTCTCCCCCCTTCCCGCTTGGAGCGAACTTTCAAGAGCTTCTAGAGAATCAAGTGTCCTCCAGCGGATGAATTGCATGGTCATGCAGTCATATCTGTGAAGGAATCTGAACTTAACGTGAAATCACGTTGAGTAACTGCGGCATTGAATCATTCCAGAAGTTGCATTGTGAGACCGTTGGTGTTGTCCACATAGCATTTCCACGACATGTGATATTAAACCCTCACGAGTGTACGCGATGTGAACAAAGGTTCCCCAAGCCAAATATTCCGTATGAGAATAAGGTCGATGCGTGGGTTCTCAGCCTGGAAATCCGTAACCAGGCGACGAGTCCACAAATGCAATATTCTGCACACAGTTCACCATGATACCGTGAACTATGCAATATTGTACTTGCGATTTTGCAAAGTTCTTTCAGAGCCCCTGGCTAGAAAGAATTTGCTAGGACCGTGTTGCATTTCCGAGCAGTCATTGCTCATCATATTTAAGCATCTGCTGAGATCTTCGCCTTGAAATCGAGCGCGTTGAAATAGCAAGACGCGTATGCTGCCAAGCGATAGTATACGTAGATAAACGAGAACGCTGCCCTCATTCGATGCAATTGAGGCAAAACTCTGTGGGTGTTATTGAATGGAGCTTGAGACAGGCTTTACACGCCACATGCTCGGGTGAATCAAAAGCCAAGAGTTTCAAACATCCATACATTTCATCCGCATTCAAATCTCGCCGGTGTGCGTCTCCTAGCATGTTGAAGAGTTTGCAAGAAATTGATAAGATCGCGGCTGATGGGGTGGGAAGGTAACCGGCGATAGATCGAATGACTTCGAGTGGTAAATTTCGTATTACTGAGTGTTGGAATGCTTTGGCTGTGGAGCTGCGCCAATTCACGTGGTTTGCGTGAAGCGCATATTTGTCGTTCGCATTCCTCTTCTTAATCGGGCAGAAGTTCATTGCTGCGTATCGTAGGGGGTTTTCGCCTCAGAGAAGAGGCAGTCAAAGTTTTGTGCTGGGAGGTGTAAATATGTGGTTATCGAAGGTCTTCCAATTGTTTTAAAAGGTGGAAGTCCACATTGTGTGATCTTGATCTATTGGAAGCGCTAACCATTCTGAGACAAGTACAGATGTACCCATTCAGTGATAAGGTTGATACTACTGGCAAAATTGCTGGGAGAGAATTAGGGGTAATGCTAATTAACCGATTAGCCTAGTTAGTACCGAGTGATGCTTCCTTTATTTAGTCGATAAACCTGGGTTCATTTGTCTGGAGGCTAGTTTCGCTACAGATGAAATTCAGTGTGTTCCAAAATTCAAGAAAATAACGAAGTCTGGAGGCCTGGGCCATGCTTTACGGAATCAAATGTTTTCGAAGTCATCATAAAATCTCGGTAGAATACAATAACAGGAAAAGTATCGAGAATAGTCCACAGTGCGATCTGAATAGCTCTTAGGGTGAGGTGCATTAGTACAAAATAGTATGAAACCCAATACAAACTTATGAAATATTTGGTTGATGACCGAAAGTTTATGACTGCTAAACTGATAAATGTTTTGATTTCTCTAATCAGTCCATAATACTATGCTTGAATAACTAGGACGGAAAAAGTCTTAAAGCTAACAATAGGCTGCGAACTAAACTCACTGGGTTGGGGCACTGATTAATCGGGTATGATGACTGATGGATACCAATTGGGTTGGTTGAAAGACAAATTGATTATCTATTAGCTGTACCGGGCCTGATTCTAGCATATATCACCCCTGATAGGATTGCTGGGTGGGCTGGAGTCTGGAGAGCTTGAGAATTATCATAGATAGGTTGAAGAACTGGAAATAGCCACAAATAGGTTCCTATTTTGTAGCCTTAAGTATGGAACATCTTGCTCGCTCGTAGGATTCATCTCGTCGACTTCGTTAGTCATGTGCATGATCTCTTGTTGACCCTTTTGATCAGAGACAAGAGACATATAGGGAAGCATCGATGTGACTTTCCAACAAGTCTTTGACTTCTTCCGTAGCCTCTTTATCATAGTCCATAGCGTAGACTTGCCCAACGCGGTCGATTTTACTTATTGTTAATGACTGCTCGTCTACTCCAATCGACAGCCCGTTAAGTGTAGGCTGCGAACCCACCGGGTGGGTCGGGTACCCGGCGGGTTGGGGCACCCATGGGTGAGTTATGATGACTAATGGGTACCCATTGGCTGGCACGGGCTCCCCTATAGTAGATACCACCCCTGCTTAGGTAAATGGGTGGATTGGCCAGCTTGAAAACCCACCCATAGGTACCCATTTCACAGCCCACTTGAATGCAGCCATAGTATTTGACATTGAAGGTCAGAGTCGTTGGAGCTACCGCTCTGCCAATATACTTGCTAACAACGCATTAAATTTATAGATCTATCATATCGGCGCCGGTACAAAGAGGCGGAGAGAAGCGGCGACGAGGTATAATACCAGGCTTAGCCTCCTTAGCACAACCCTTGCGAGCACGGTGTCACGGAGAACATTCATCCACTGAAGCAAATACTTCAGTGAACGCCACGCAGCACATCATTGACTGTAGATCATGACATGGATGAGGAGTGAAGAGGTCTCGGTAGAAGATCACATTGAGTTACACAAAAGCCCCGAGTGACGGCAATTGTGGCACTGGCATGTTGCGAGAGTAGTGCACCTGTGCCCCAGACTGCCTGACCACTAGGAAACTTTCTGTCGGCGGTGGAACTTCCTGCAATTATATACAATAAGGTTTAAATTGACTTGGATTTATCCACATATGAAGCATAGTTTTTAGATTTGCAAAGGATACTTATCATTGCGTTTCTTCATGACATGAATTACTATTAAAATCGTAGACACTTCCAACAAACTGAGACAAGATCTCTAGATACGGAAAGCCCCTTGCAACTCAACCAAGACGTCGTAATTCTTGGACCTAAAATCATCCGTAATCAAGACATTCTGCAAGGCCTGGAAATTCACTAACTGCTTTCCCTCACTCCAAGTAGGCCACTGCAACAACCCTGCGCCATTCGGATCCAGCGAATTTATGAAATTGATATAATACGCCTGGATCGTTGCCTGCGGGACGCCTGGTGTAATACCATATACGTTCGGAATATCACTCGCATGGAAAGTTCCCAGGACGGGAGTGCCATAATCATAAGATGCGAGATACGACCAGGATTTTACATCAGGATTAACTTCCGACGCGATGTTGAGGAAGGCGCGGCGGGTAAGTGTGAATGTGAGATCGCCGAGTATGGCGGCGAGACGCTTGAATTGTGGATATATGTTGTTCAGTAGACCGGTATTGAAAGGAGAGCCGGCCGAGGGGTCGTCCGGGTAGGATTCGACGATTTGAGAGATTTGAGCGGGAGTGGCGTCGCGGAAGAAGATGGTTTGGAAGTATTCTTCTAGATCGGCGGTTGTGGTGAGGTTGGTTTGAGGGAGGGCAAAGAGTGTGCCTTCGTCTTCTTGGTCGCCTATGATGAAGGGAACAGGAGTGTATTGTTTGTTGGCTACAAGGACTTCGGGGGAGTCGGGAAGAACTTTGCCATCTGGACGTGGAAGATAGGACAGTGCAACAGAAGTATAGCCTGAGATGCCGGGGACGGAATTGGCGGCATTAAGGTATGTGGTATAGTCCAGGGAGCGAAGACAAGATAGCGTGTCGGTGGCACCGGAACAACCGGATGAGGAGACTACAGCATCGTAGACTTCTTGGCCTTTCGGACAGTCTACTGGATCGGCTGGAATTACACTTCCACTGTCCATTATCCCGGCTCGGAATAACGGCTTGCCATTGTAGGTGTTATTACCTCCATAGAGAGCGAATTGATCGAAGACAGAGATTGAACCAGCTGACTCTCCCCAAATGGCCACCTTATCCGGATCACCACCAAATGCAGCAATATTATCAGCAACCCATTCGAGACCGAGTCGTTGATCAAGAAGTCCCAGATTCGAGGATCCATCTTTCAGAATTTCCGCCCCAGGGAGGAAGCCAAATCCGCCGAGTCGGTAATTAACTGAGACATAAATGATGTCTTGACCCTGAGTAACAGAATTAAAGATTAGTTGACTTGCATCATATATCTGAGTAGAACCGGCTTCAAAGCCTCCACCAAAAATCCAGAAAACGACTGGTAGTTTAGAGTCCGCGGTGGCAGTTGATGGTCTCTGAACATTGACTGTTAGACAGTCCTCGCCGTCGTTGGATATATCTTGTAGGAGTTGAGCGTTTTGTAACTTGGCGATAGTGTTGCTGGCGAGCGAGGTGGTATTGGTCGACTGCGAGAATTGTGGACAGGCACGGGGAGTGCCTATTGCTTGGATGGTGCCAAGATTGGATGTGATACGCTGGGGAGGTCGGAGACGAAGGTTTCCCACTGGTGGTTGAGCATAAGGGATGCCTTTGAATGAGTCAATTCCTAACAAACTGGAACCGGCTACATTGGCATAGGACAGTTGGACACTTGGACCCAATTGGCGCTTTTCCGCAGTTGGAGCTGCGAAGGCGAGAGGAAGCAGGAGGAAAGTAGTAAACGTGAACGAATGAAACATCTTGCTAGGGTGCATAGCAACTTCAAAAGTACTTAGACGAGTACAATGTTTGGGTCGAGGTCGCACGACTACTCATAGGGGGAGGCATCCCAACGAACGGAACTTTCTCTGAGAATATATATAGAATCAAGTTTATTCTGACAGTAGCCCACTTAGTACATTAAGAGGCGGGTACTGCTACAATTACCAATGGGAAATTGTTGACTTCGTTAAAAACGCCTTTTTTGGAAGGATCGGCAGATAGAAATTACTCGTGGAGTACCTGCATGGGCCGTTCTAGTTCAGCTGTAGTCCAGCGAAGCCATTTTATCATGTTGAATGAAGAACATATCATGGGCCTCATTCGTTATTCAGATGCCTATTTCAATTAAAAGGGGAAGCACGATGAAGAAATGTTGACGAACGGCATATTTCCATCAGGATACAAGATAAACTTGATTTGGTGTGGAAATAAAGCATAGGCTAAAACCTGGGTCCGAGGTATTTTGATTTCTCCGCATCCCACTTAGGTCAAATGCTGACCCCTGGCTCCTCCACGTTTTGCACTATTTTGGAAATGGAAGCAAGACTTGTCGTCATACATCTTTGGATGTAGCGCAGTGGTTACTTAGAGAATTGATTCTTTCCATCGAGAAACGGGGGATCGGAAGCCGAGGTGCGTTGGATGTGGTCGTACTACATCGACGAACAGATGTCTATCACCTCGGCAGGAATATAGTGCAAGTTGTAACTAAAATTGACTCGGAAGCGTTGTAAACATGTAGTGCAGCTGCACCTAACAGTGTAACGGATTGATTTGCAGACGTTAACATCTTAACTGCTTCGCTGATCATGTCGGTTTTTCGGAGAGGAAGATCATTCCCGATTAGGTGGGTCTAGCAACGGGAACATTTACCATCCACTGTAGAATCTGGTAGATGATCTCCCCAATGGCAATCGCTGTAGTCTCAGCAGCATTGTCATAGATGGGAGTGAATTCCACCACATCAGATCCAACAATCTTCAACCCCGCTTCCGAAAGCCCGGAGATAATTTCAAGAAGCTAGAGTGCAGCATGAGTCATGTGGTATAGAGTTTGTGTAATTGAACTCACCTCTCTCGTAGTCCATCCCCCGGGCTCGATAGTTCCAGTTGCTGGTGCAAATGCCGGATCTAACACATCAATGTCGACGCTCAAGTATACGTACTGATCGCCGACTGTGTCAACAATTCGCTTTACTATCTTATCAACACCAAGCTTATCAAGTTCTTTCGCTCGAATGTATTTGAACCCGCAACGAAGGTCATTGTTGAGGTCAAAGTGCTGTTCAAAGAGAGGACATCGCGTCCCCAAGTGCATGTTGCTGTTGTTGGACAGCAATCCCTCCTCGTGAGCAATGTGTAACATTGTCCCATGATTGATATCGGTGTACTTGGACAAACCGCCACCAAGTTGCACAGGATCCCAAGTGTCTAAATGAGAGTCGAAATGGAGCACGGCGACCGGTCCCCAAGTCTTGTGCAGAGCCCGGAGGATAGGTAATGCTGTAACAAATCAGTGAGTGATTCTGAGTGGTGATTATGACCTAAGGAACACCGCGTAGCAGCCGATTACTGATATCTACTAATCTTTCAACTGTGATTTGGGTATCGAAGAGTCAGGCTTACTGATAGTGTGATCACCACCTATATTGATAATCCGAACTGCATCTCCAAACGTATGATTCTTCGCCTTTTGGGCGGTGATCGCCGATACGCCTTTCTCCAGCTGCTTCAACGCAAGATGTTTGTCGAAGGGCGTATTGAAGATATCGCCACAGTCTACCATGGTGGCCCAACTACGAAAAGGATTCACACCATTGTCAATGCTAAAACGAATCAGCGTCGTTTCTTCATTCGATGACTCCAAAGATAGATTACCTGTAGGCACACGACGGCGATATTCTGCGCGCGCCTTGACGTGCTCCACTGGGCCCAAATCTGGCGCCGGGCCTATACGTAACCCCCAAGTCGAACGGATGACCAACAATCGCCACGTCGAATGTGCCACTGCTTTCGGGATCAAAGCAGTTTGCCGCAGGAAGATGGGCGAAAGTGCCTCCCGAATACAATAATTCATCCTCTTCGTTGGCGAAAGATCGCCATTGGAATGTTGGTTTCAATCCTACGGGATCCTCGATATTCAGGATCCCATTTTCGTCGCGAGCAAAAATGGTGGATTTGAGGAAATCAACCGAGGTCTTGGCGCCGCCAAACGGTTTCTGAGCGGCATTGGCTGGCGAGACAGCTGTAGCGACAGCGGTACTGACAGCGAAGGATGAAAGCAGCTGCAAACAAAAATACATGATTGAAGCTCGTGGAGATCAAGTTGGCCACAAAACGAGCGACTTTCTACATTTTGTTCACTGGTGGCTGTTCTGTGCCCGATGACATAACTTGCTATGGCTTGATAGAGAACGATTGTTAGCAAATGGTATCGGTAATTGATTGCTTCGAGGTTATGGGCTCTTTTCCGGTATTGGTTGGAAATGCCGCTCTTTTCAGGAGATCGACCTAGCCTCCTTCCGGGAAGTCTATGCGGCTCCGAGAAAGGGTGGGCTTGGGAATACCCGCAGTGTAGGTGGAACTAGTCCCTACGTACATATGTTGGTCTTTGCTGTTTGCCGGTAAGAAACGGATCAATCCCAATATCGCCTTTGCATGATTCGGAAATAGCTCAAGTTATGCTCCCTTGTCTGGCTTTGCCATCAGACCTCTTTGCCATTTGCCATTTGCCATTTGCCATACGACTCATACAGTGAGGCTCAATAGGGTCACCGTATCACTTATGTAAGGCGCAGGACCCACCCATGCGGCCGAGTACAGCGATTAGTCAGAGCATCGTAGACAAAGTCAGCCATTTCACAACCTAATTCGACGACCGCTATCAGCTCTCTTCACATTATTGGGCAAATATGTTCAAAGATATTGGGCGCCGGTGTCGCACCCAGCACATGCATACACATCCTTCGCACTATTGGCTCCAGCAGAGACCAGAAATGGTACGGGACCGTATCGTCGCGGGGAAGAGGTACACAGCTCTTCAGCCGCCAGCATGGTAAGTAAGTAAGCGCTCGCAGTAGTTGGCAGTGCTGCTCCTGCCCAAGGCAGCGCTTGTGTTGTACAACATTCATATATGAGGCTGATTCACGCCGTTCCGATTGATTATTCTATTTCTCTTGTCATTTGTTTGCTCTGTCTATATTTTTTTGTTCACCGTTATTCATTACAGAGCGATTGTCTATATAAGGAGGTGAGTATTGACCGCCTGCTCAACTGCAGCAATGTCAATCCTAGAGAAACTATCAGCCATGGACAAGATGACAGTTCCGTCACCCGGCTCGAGAATAAGAGGGAAGCAGATGCCAGCCCCAGAATGCGACTCGAGCGACGATTCTTCCTCGTCAGATGAATCTCGAATTGTTTTAAGAGGCGGGCCGGGAGGAAACATCGTCTTCGTACCTGCTGCGGAGGTCAAAAAGACAAAACATATGTCACCACAAGATGCTATCGATGAATTTTGGACAAAATTCAACAGCAAGACTCCTGGGAAAGGTAAGATTGCATCTCAAGTCACACTTGGCGGAGATACTAACTCTTGTCTGCTACTTAGCATCGACCGTCCTTCCGAAGAACCTGTACACCCAGAAAGCCAGCGAGAAAGCCAACAACAAAGTCAAGAAAGGACAAAATGCCGTCGCATCTTATGAAGAAGCGGCCGCCATCTGCAGAGCGAAAGTCGAAAAGATCGTCAAAGAATGCCGTCGAGTAAACCAAAAATATCGCGATCCGCACTTCGATATCGAATTCGATCTCAAATGGGGCAGGGGAGATTGTCTGCGGATGCTCGAAAATACCAGTGATAAGAGCTCGCCGACTTTCCAGCCGGGATCAGTCAAACGAGTTGGAGATATCTTCGACAATCCACAATTTTTTGTCAAAGGAGCAAGCGCAAACGATATCCGACAAGGGCGGGACGGTGACTGTTGGTTCATGGCAGCTCTCTGTACGCTTGGCAATAAGCCTGGTCTCATCGAGAAGGTTTGCGTCGCCAGAGATGAGCAGATTGGAGTCTATGGTTTTGTCTTCCATCGCGACGGTGAATGGAGGTCTGAAATCATTGATGATAAGCTGTATCTCACCAAGCCGGACTACGACGAAAGTTGGATCGAACGAAATCTGATCGAGGATCGTCAACGTATCAACTCGGAAGAAGATTACCGCAAGATCTATCAAAGCAACTCGGGAGCATTGTATTTCGCTCAATGCGAGGATCCTAATGAGACTTGGCTACCCTTATTGGAGAAGGCGTACGCTAAAGCTCATGGCGTAAGTTTGCTTTCCGACTTATTTTCAAGCACCCAACACTAACTGTCCTAGGACTATGCTGCAATTGAAGGTGGCTTCACCGGTGAAGGTCTCGAAGACTTGACTGGTGGTGTCACAACTGAAGTCTTCAGTACAGATATTCTTGACAAAGAGTATTTCTGGAAAGAAGAATTAATGAAAGTTAACAAAGATTTCCTCTTCGGTTGTGCTGCTGGAATATTTTGGGGACGTGGTTACCGAAAAGGAATCTATGAAGGTCACGCGTACTCGATCCTTCGGGCGGTAGAAATCGATGGTCAACGACTTGTTTTACTTAGAAATCCATGGGGCGAGGGTGAATGGAAAGGCGCATGGAGTAAGTCAGCTTTCTTCCAACCCAAAGTTTCCAATACTAATTCTTCATAGGTGATGGAAGCAAAGAATGGACTCCAGAGTGGATGCAAAAGCTCGATCATCGTTTCGGTGATGATGGTTCATTTTGGATGTCTTACGAGGACCTGCTCAAGAAGTACCAGACATTTGATCGAACTCGATTATTCACGGATGAATGGAAGGTCACCCAACAATGGACTTCGCTTGAGGTCCCTTGGACTGTTAATTACCATGACACCAAGTTCTCTTTCAGTCTTGACAAGCCAGCCCCAGTCATGATCGTCCTCTCACAGGTAATTTCTACATGACTCTACATTTTTAACTTTAATGGCTAACCATCATCTAGCTCGACGGTCGTTATTTCTGTGGTCTTGAGGGTCAATATAAGTTTGAACTCTCCTTCCGCGTCCACAAAGCTGGCGAAGAAGATTACATTGTCCGAAGTCATGGTAACTATTGGATGCGTCGCTCAGTTACAGCAGAACTAGAACTGCCTGCGGGTGAATACGAAATTCTCATGAAAGTGAAAGCTTTCAAAGAAGGCAGTAACCTACCTGTTGAGGATGTCGTCAGAAACAACGCGAAAAGGCGTCGCGATAAGCTTTCTCGAATTGGTCTCTCCTACGATTTAGCCCATGCTAAGGGTGTAGTCAAGGAAACAGCCGAAGAAAAGAAAACTCGAAAGGAAGCTGAAGAGAAGAAGAAAGCAAAGCAGAGAAAAGAGATGAAAGATAAGCTGATGAAGGAGAAGAAGAAGAGAATTCACAACGAAAATAAAGAGAAGAGAAAAATGCAAGCTAAGAAGATTGAGCGAATTGCCAAGGCCAAAACGAAGAAAGCTAAAAAGGAGGCCAAAGCGAAAGTGGAGGCTGAAGAGGCTGCTGCCAAAAAGGCTGCGGAGGACGCCAAGAAAGCAGAGGAAGAAGCTGCAAAGAAGAAAGAGCAAGAGGCCAAGGAGAAAGCCACCCAGACTGAGGAGTTGAAAGTGGTAGAAGTCCAGGTATCTGCTGAGCCAACACAATCCGAGACCTCCGGCACCACTACCGAGGCAGGGCCTAGCGCTCCAGGAGCTCCGAAGTCGACTTCAAGTGCTGCCGAAAGTGTACCGAAGTCTTCTGATTCTACCAGCACCAAAGATAAGGAGGTCAAATCCAAAGACACAATCATCGAAATCAAATCCATCACCATCGAAACTCAACTCCCACCACCTCAACCAACCCGAGTCGACACTCTTAAAGTACCTACACCCACAGTCCCTTTCCCTCCACCCCGCAGCCCCGTCGAAGATGAAGACGACTCCGACCTCGAGTCCATCCTCTCCGACGTCTCGGATATCACCGTCGGCGTCATAGACGACCACATCGACGCCGCCAACAATGTTCCTCCGCCGCCACCCCCCGCCAAAGGCGAAGAAGAAGAAGAAGATGAGTTTGAGAAAGACCCCTGGAACGCAGTTGTAGTTGTCGGACTGCGTGTCTACAGTAAAGAGAGCGCGGTGGCGGTCGCGGTCAAGAGGGGCAAGAAGTGGGAGGATTGCTGCAAGGGGAAGAAGAAGAAGGGGAAGAATGGCGAAGTGGATAGTGATAGTGATGCGGATGGCGACGATGAGGATGAAGATGAGACGGCCATGGAGGTCGGTGAGAAGAAATTAGATGTCGATGATTCCGCTGCGGATGCGGCTGATGCGGCGGTGGTGCCGGAGGTGTTGAGTCCGGATGGGCAGGAGACGGGGATGGAACTTGGGGAGGGGACGAAGGTAGAAGAGGATAAGAAAGAAGAAGCTGCAAGTCAGAAAGGCGAGCAGGATAGCGAAGCTGGTTCTTCGGTTGTCATTGTTTAATGAGCGTTATACCATTTAATGAGATATTTTGGGGACGGGCTTGGATGAAGATTGGAGTATTTTGGGAAATGGGATTGGATTGTGGGCGATTGGATGGGGGTTGCTTGGGATGGATGGATTGGATGGGGATACCTTGGTGCGCGGGCGATTGGATGTGATCATGTTCATAGAATTTCTTCTCATTTATGCTTATATAGCAACGATTTTGGCTGGGAGAATATAGCTCTTATGTTTTACTCTACTATATTTTTTTTATTGATGTTTTATGTGCTGCGTCGGACGTGATGCAACATGCTTGGGGTTTGAGGGTTAAGCAGGATTTGGATACAGGTGTCGACAATAATGAATAGGTAGAGTTCACAACTAGGCATACTGGTGCTGCTCTACATTTCAAGAAACATTCCCTGGTATGTGAAGAGTTCCCAATGTAGGAGGTATTACAGAACAGAAAAATCTAGTAGGTTCAGCCCGGCATGCGGAATTTGAAAAAGTGTTATGATACATGCTGGTACTCCATCATAGGCGCTGGAAAACTTTGCTTTTATCATGTATTTGTATAGATTCAACAATCCTATGTTGTAATTCTAGAATGAATAGATTCAAGTTAATACTCTAGATACTGCTGAATCCATCGGAGAAGAAGTCTGGTTGGTGAATGAAGACGTGGATTGACAAATGTGGAGAGGGAACTAGTTTCAATGATTGACTAAACCGTCTTCGATACCCTCGAGACCATCTTCTTAATTTTGCTCAGTCAGGCAAACCCGGTGGTCTCTACGAAGATCGTCGAGGCTGAAATCTACGCAGAAGAGACGCTTCGCCACAGTGGGAGGCCCGGGTTGGATCTACAAGGTAGAAACCCAACACCCAGTCAAATACGCAGGGCTGTTTTTGCCTCTATCATGATATCGCATGGCTATCATGATAGCTCGTACCAGATCTGACATCTTGATCAGACTAGGGGCAAGTTGCAACCAGCAACCCAGAAGTTAGCTAGCTGACAGACAGCCCTGCGAGCTTTTACTCTACGGCGGCAGGATCTGAGTCTGTCGTCCGCTGCACATGTCTACCAGTATACAGTATTTTGCATTCCTGGGCGAGGCATATCCAAGAAAACGCTTAAATACTCAGAGTCTTGCCTTGAGAAAAGCTTGTACATGTAGTGCATATATGAGCGAAACTTCGAGACGCGTGCAAAGCAGGAACAGAGACGGATCAGAGGGCCATGTCACCCAAAGAAATGAAATAAAAGGTTGGCCAATAGTAGCTGTTTTGTGCCTCTTTCGAACGATAGGAGAAATTTGGCCATGCCAATAAGCGCCGCGCATCTCCTCATACGAGAGCTGGCGAGCGGCTTATCATCAATCGGATGAATTTTGTCATGATAAATAATCGTTCGTTCGGCCACGCGAGCAAATCTCTTAATCGGGTAGACCCTTATCTAGGGGTTTCGCGCTGCGGACTATTCCGTAGTAGATGGATCCTTTTCGTAGACCCCAAATTCTGGGCGATAGGATTCCACACTTTGGAAGAGCCTCGACCCGATACTTCCCACGTATGGAGAAACATCCTGGAATAATAGCGGATACTTTCGGCGTAGGCTCGTCCAAGCTTGTCTTGACACCAGCCAAGGCCTCTCCGCAGGCTAAACTCAGCTTTCCCCGCCCTCACATGATCTTGGTGCTGCGGAAAGTCTCATGCACTTACCTAAAGTCTCAATGTACCTAGCAGCAGAGCCTGACCTGAAATAGCCTTAATGTATGCTGTTGCTTCATAAGGAAGCAAAGACATGATTAATAGCACCATGTGAAGAAGTGTTGGCTTCTGGCACCACCAAGAGCCAGAAAGTCGCAAGGCATCGTTGGGACCTTCCTAATTCAGACACACCAAGATACGAATCCTAGTAGACGAGAGGTGAGATTATTTCACATGGATATGGCGCTTGGATGATAAGAGAACCTCGAGCAACTAGTAGACCCGAAAACAAACCGTTGGCCAAAACTCAATTTGATGGGGTGTTGTGAATGTTCATCAAACGTGCTGTACCACAGTAGAATTTTCGAAGGTCTTTGGATTTTCTGTGCAGATCTTCTAGAAGTGCATTTTTCTTCGAAGCGGGCGTGCTGTCTTATGCGTCAGGATCATCATGATCAAGGTGGTAGCCAGCCAGGGCAGCACAAGTAAATCCGTGTGGAAGGAAGGGGTGAATGGAGCTGAAGAAATAAGCTCTTATCGTCAGAAATGAGGGGATACGGACCAATGGGGAAGGCTCGCGGAGACGTAATCTAATAGATTACTAGACTAGCGTGTAGATGTCGCCACGGAAACTAATCGACACGAGGTGTTTCGGGTGCATTGTTCTGGAAGCTTGCCTCGTTGGGATCAAGCAAGGGTATATCTGCAATGTTACCTTGTCGGGTTACATTGGACAATGCCTCTTGGTGTTCCCTCTCGTGTATGTTTGTGTCTGCCCATTCCAGTGGGACAACTCTTTCCTCCTGCCTGCATGTCGAGTTACTCAGTTCCAGACGAAGGCAAGCCAGACGGACGAGTCGACGTTGTAGGATTAAGGTCCTCCTATGCACCCCGTGCGGTGAAAACCCAAGACAAACAATGATTAATTCGTACTGCTTGACGTGATCGCGAATGGATCTGACAAACAGAAAGACTTGGGGTTGACAATCGAGGGTCGCTGATTCTCCACATTAAATCCCCAGACCCGCAATGCGCCGCTAAAAGTCACCAAATAATCTTGATTAAGAGTTCCCCGCCTCTAATTCGCCGGCGCTTTGCCTGTCCCGGTCAGCTTATCAGCTATCCCTTGCAATATAAAGTGCCCCCCCAAAGTTATGATTGGCCAAGGAGCATGTCCCATTTCAAATATCAAATCTCTTCACCATTGTTTGCGAAAGTTCTTCCCAAATGTTGATGATATCTGGCCACTCCGTGTGTTGGCCTCGATATCACGACGGCGTGTCCGAGTTGGTTCCAACAAGATACCATGGCGGTTGGGCGTCTGTGAGTTTCCCATCTTGCTCTGCGCCCACGCCTTCCCATGCAGCTTTATGTGAGGAGTATTGTACACATGCACAGCAATGCAGATGCCTAAAGCAATTGTCCACCCACTGGCGACTTGCAGCAGGGTAGCATTCAAGGCATCAACAATTTCTGTCTGCTGTACGACCTGCCGTCTCAAGCCTATTTCGTGCTGTGCGTTTCGCAATACCCTGGTCCAGAAACACAAATCAAATGCCCGGATCGGTGCAGCGTTATTCGTGGCTTTCCGTGCGAAGTGCCAACCCATGCTTCTCCTTGATAACAACATCTCCAAAAGTGCAGCTTTCCGCCCGACGTGATGGACCACTAGGTCACATCTGGAACATTAAGTGTACGGCGCCCCCGTCCCTGGGGGCCCTTCCCAAATCCTAGCAGCCGCGACCTGCACCTTATTCCAATCACGTCTCGTGGGCCGAGGAGCTGGAAATTGAAACTGCTTCATGCAGCTACCGTGGGCTTGCTATGGCGCTCTGGGTGAAGCAGGCGTGGCTGGGTAGGTTGGCCTGCTAAGATTAATTCACTCGTGTGTACCACCGAGCATATCGTGACCTCTGTATAAAGATAAGCCGGCCGCCCTTCACTTTCAATCGTTCCTCGATTTTCCATTCCACGTCCTGCCAACGCCTAGCATCCTATCCTTCGCAAAAATGGAAAAAGGGCATTACGATGTCGATGAGACGCCTGCCTACAATGGCGGCTCTCACGCGCAATATATCGATCCCGCAACAGGCCATGAGAGCAAAGCTGGTCGCATCCAAGAGGCTGGCGAGCTCTATGGAAACATTGAGACCGCAGAAGAATATGGTTATGTTTCTCGAGGGTGAGACTCAATTTGATGCGATCACCAGAAATTGAAACTGACCTGATCTTCCTTGCAGTTTGAAATCCAGACATATCCAATTCATCGCTCTTGGTGGTACTATCGGTACGGGTCTATTCTTGGGTATCGGAAGCGCTCTTACGCAGGCTGGTCCTCTCTCAATCATGTTGGGTTATTCCTTCACTGGTATCGCTATTTACGCCATGATGCAATGCTTGGGTGAAATGGCTACCTGGTTGCCCTTGCCTGGAGCAATTCCTCAGTTCTGTGCGCGTTATTCTGACGACGCTCTTGGATTCGCCGTTGGATGGAATGTGAGTCTTATATCCCCAGCATCACCGTGTAAAGACTTGCCTAGACAACTTTCCATTGCCATCTTAAGTGCACTTGCAGGCTCACTACTGACTACCTTCGTTGTATAGAACTGGTATTCCGCTGCTATCACTCTCTGTGCCGAAATCTCCGCCGCCTCCGTCGTTATTCAATACTGGCCTGGTGCTGTGCATATTAATGTTGCTGCGTGGATCTCTTTGATCATCGTCCTAATCCTCTGTCTCAACATCTTCGCAGTTTCCATCTACGGAGAAGCCGAGTTCATTTTCGCCAGTATTAAAATTATTACAATCGTTGGACTTCTGATCATGGCGTTCATTGTGGATCTCGGTGGAAACCCAAAGCACGACCGTCTTGGATTCCGTTATTGGAAACATGGCAGGGCAATGCTGGAATATGACTCAACGGGTGATACTGGCCGATTTTTGGGTTTGTTCTCTGTCCTCGTTAACGCTGCTTTCTCGTACGGTGGTGTCGAACTTGTTGCCGTGGCTGCAGGTGAAGCTGAGAATCCCCGTAAGAATATTCCAAAGGCAGTTCAAAGAGTCTTCTGGCGTATTCTGTTCTTCTATGTTCTTGGATCCCTCGCCATCGGTGTTCTCGTTTCTACCGACGACCCGCATTTGCTTAAAGCTCAAAAGGATGGTGCACCAGGTGCTGCCAGATCTCCATGGGTTATTGGTATCCAGAATGCAGGTATCCCGGTTCTCCCATCCATTATCAATGCTGTCATCTTGACTTCCGCTACCTCATCCGCCAACGCTTTCGTGTACACTGGATCGCGTTATCTGTTCGCTTTGGCCCAAAACAAACAAGCGCCAAGATTCCTCCTCCGCTGCAGCAAGGCTGGTGTTCCATACTGGGCTGTCCTTGTCACCGTCTCTATCTCTGGCCTCACCTACTTGTCAGTAGGAACAGGTGGTGCTTCAACTGCCTTCACATGGTTCCAGAACCTGACCACAATCGCATCTCTGTTCACTTGGTGCTCTATTTGCGTTGCTTACTTGAGCTTCTACAAGGCTCTCGCAGCTCAAGGTGTCGACAGAAACACCCTCGTCTTCAAGAGCAAGTTCCAGCCATACACTGCTTGGATCTCATTGGCTTTCTTCGTCATCATCATCATCTTCAACGGATTTGATGTATTTATTGGCAAGCACCACTCTCACTGGAACGTTACTAGTAAGTCTTCTTGCCGTCCAATTTCATTAACCACAAACTGACTTTCCTAGACTTCCTCACTGCTTACCTCGGTATCCCAATCTTCTTCGGTCTTTACGGATTCTGGAAGGTCTTCAAGCGTACGAAGTGGGTTCGTCCTGAAGACGCGGATATCTACACTGGAAAGGCGGCGCTCGATGCCGAGGATGGACAGTGGCCCAACTTGACTCCAAGAAATATGTTGGAGAGAATCTGGTTCTGGATTGCATAGACATGGGTCGGTGGAAACAGTGCTTATATATTTTATGTCGTGCAGCAAGCATGTCTTAGATAGACTACATCTCAGCTTGCAACTATAATCGCATCTATAATGATATCCACAATCGTAAGAGAGATACTTTGTCTTCTGGGGTCACTGCTTGTGCTAGGATGCGTGAGTGAAATGTCGAGAAACCTTCGAGCTGACTGCGCATTCGACTTTCCAGGGCGAGGTGGGCTTCGTTCAACACAGTGATTTATGTGACACTGGCTGACTCAGAGATGTCAAACTTTCATGCCGCAAACCACTCTGAGATGCTTTGTTACAGCAATAAGGTACACGCCTTGAATCGGTGCTTTTGCAACTACGGTCCCGTTGATGGGAGCGCAAGTGCTCTCTGCCACTTTTTGGCCTGAATCAGAGAAACCGAGGACCATAATTTTGGGTCGCAATTTGTCCTAATCATCTGATATCTTTCATGTAAGTAATTGCTTCATTTCAACCTATTCAGACCTCATGCCTGGAAGAGAATTCATTTTTCATACCTCCAGACTTCTCGAAGATCGAGCGATTGAGATAATTACTCACTCACGACAGTGCTTGCTTTCCCTAATCGCACAGTCCATCTGCACGAACGCCAACGCCAAAACAAAATGAAAAAGAACATCTGCAACTCGACCCTGACACCCAAAGAATAAAATAGAACGAAACATTTATTTTCATCGATTTATCATTGACATTGAAGAGCGATGGTTTGATTCATATCACATTAGTCAGAATAGGTTGAAATTAGGTTTGTTTAGATACGACCGACAATTTGTGGAGACCAGCACGCCCTTTATGACATTTCGAAATCCACTGTCTCATACTAAGCACTTTCTTTTTTGGGTCTTTTTCGAAGAACGTCACTTTTAAGAGATTTGGTGGGTTTGAACTGGACTACGATTGGGGCAGATTCGTTAGGCATAGCTAGGATATGCTAAGAGGATGAGAGTGGAAAGAGGCTTCTTGGCTTGAATGTTTACTCATATCCTGTGCAAACCGATAATTCTTCATGCTTCCAGTAGGGATGGGTTTTCTGAAATGATTGATTCAATTCTTCTATGCAACGGCAGTAATGTCCTTAAAGACAGCCACAGCAGGTCACCTCGACAGACCAAAATCGACCACACCCATTCAATCCAGACTAGTATATCATATTTAAAAAAAGAGAGACCACCATTCTATCGCTTCCAAACCCGCTTAACCTTCTCACGCAACACCCCTTTCCTTGCAATACTTCTCAACCTCCTTCTCCAACTGCTCCTTCTGCCTCTCCGCAGCCTCCATAACATCTTCGACCTCCGCCCGCCACGGGCCCATACCCTCTCCCTCTTCCGTACCCCATACTCCCACCATCTCCTTCAACACAGCACCCAACTGGTTCGGCAGCCAAGTAACAATTGGACTGCCCCCGGTAGCTGTAGGATGGGTTGTCTTCTTCAGGATATATTCTCTAGTGAAGCACCAGTGTCTCCATCTGAAGTCTCTGACCTCGTTCAGAGCAAGAAGATACAGGGCTCTGCTTGTGGGGGTTGCGAGAGCAAAGGATTTGAGATCCAGAGTCGTGGAGAGAAGTGAGATATGCTCGAGGAATGCACGGTGGTTGCCGGGACGGTAGGACCGGAAGTCTTTGAGAATTGTGGTGAGTGGTGTGGAGGGCATGTTAATTTGGAGGAGGTTGTCCATCAAGGGAATCTGCGGAGGCGAAGTTAGTTCATTTGTTGGTTTGCGCGGGTAAGGTAAGATAGAAGAGTAAGTTGAGCTACGTACCATGGAGTCGTTCGCGCCGGATTCACCCCTGAAACTCATCGGTTCCTCGGAAACACCTTCATAGATGACGCCGTGGGGAAACATAGACTGGCTCGTAATGCCGAAGATAAATGTACGGAAAGATGTATAATCGCCGGGTTTACTCTTCTGCCACATTCCTTTTGGTGTCAATTTCAGGCGTCTAGGTTTAGGACGGGAGACGAAGATTGACTTTAGGGGGAAGGGCTGACGGGGGAGTTGCCAGTGAGTGAGAACATACCGTCCATTACTTTGTTAACCTTTCTCATAGCCTTAACAACCTTCTCCATGCCTTCTTCAAACACTTCTCTGTTCCTTTTCTCTACCGCATCCAATGCAGACACAACACCATCGACCAGCGGTCCTGAGTTGGATACCATGTCGACATGAACAAGAACAAACCCAGCCTCGGAAGACTTAGGGTCGAGACCATGTTCGAAGGCACGAATCAAACGAATGTTATCGTACTCGAGACCCTTGGCTGGATCTTCCAATCGATAATTATAGAGTGCATAACTGCCTGCATACTCCATGAATGGTTTGAACCCAGCACTAAAAGATGTCAGCACCTACCATCATCGTGAAAAAGGAGGAATAAGACTCACAGCTCAGCACATCTCGAGATTGGCAACGAGATGACCGATGGAAGAGTTTGTCTTCCAAGACCATATGATTCTCCTTTAACGAATCTCTCATGACATGGCTCCAACAAGTAAGCACTTGCCAAGAAAGAATAGTCACGATAGAGAGCATTCATCAAAGGTAGGTTGTCCTTATACTTGTTAATAGCAGGTGTGAGGTCAGGCAGTTCTTTCAAAACTGTTTCGCCCAAGGTGAAGGTAGCGAGAAGTCCAGGCATGCCCTCAAGTGTCTTAACCGGCATACGTTGAAGCATGGACTCGAGCACATCAAACTCACTTGGGAGAGTAATGATGGGTTCGGCGCGTGGTAAGAAGCCTCTTGTGGTCGATACCATGAAGGCGGGGAGCGTAGTATCCTCGGGTTTGGTATCCCGAAGGACTTCGAAAGGAGGAAACGAACCGAGAGAACCCATGATGAAGCTCTAAATTGAGACAAAGGTGCGCAGAAAAGTTGTTGGAGTTGCTGAATAGATGTGTAGAAGAAGCTGGTGTAAAATAACAAATCAAATTCTTCCCAAAAGTGCGAGATTTCTGTCCTTTTTATCTTGGGTCATCGTGGCCGGAATCCCTTCCGGCCACAACAGCCATCATGCCTTACTATTCACTTTTCGGAAAATGGCGGTGAATTTAAAGATAAGAGACTGGTCTCATGATTGCTCAATGTTCTCACTTGAGAACATGTGCAAAGTAGCCATGCCTTCCATCGAAGAGACCTCCCAGACAAAGAATCCAAACAAAGGGGGAATGAAGATATACCCGACCACGTGTTTTACGTGTCGGACATAACGAGATGTAGAGTCCATGACCTAGAACTTTGCTCTAACATATTCTGGCAGCTTGCCGAAATGTTTATCGTTCCGGATACTGCAATCTCATCCCGAACATTTTAGTTATAATCGATTGAAATGGTGAGGTCGATTGTATTCATCTTAGAGTTTGAAAGTTGTGATGACTTCTCAAAATTTCTGATTGGTGCATTGGCCGGAAAATCGACCGCTGTGGGGGACAATCTAATTGGCACTTCGAGATTAAGCCGAAACTCTGATAGGGCGTGAATCATGTGATCAAAGCACTTGTCAAAGATGGGATTAATTTTCCTATTTCGTAAGAGCATGGTGATTAAGGCTGGGATGGAATGGTTGACGTGTTAAATGGTTTTCGTGGAGTTGTCGCACTTTTCGTTGTTGATGCTGCATTGCAGAATGCAGATGTTGTCACCGGGGTAACGGATTAGACGTTGAAAAGGAGGCCACATCAAATATTACTCCATAGCTGATATGTATATTTCAAGCATCTTAAGTCGTGCTCATCTGCACCTATCAAATCATGATTGATTCCGTCGGAATCGGTCCAAATAATTCTGCTTGGGCATTTCCCGGATAGACCGCGCGCGACTTGTCGAAATACATTCCAGACCACGAAGATAAGCACCAAAGACTCCTACGAGAACCAGAGAACGAACAATATATCAAGCTCATATAAATTGGACATGGTATACTTCATGCACTAATTGCACGCCTACAAGTGTACTTAACATGTGTATGTGGTACTTACATAGATCCGTGAATAAGTTTATTCTATCGACCAAGCAGACGAAGATTCTGTCACGGATTAACAACCCTGTGTATATTTCAAGGAAACCAGACTTTAAATGGAAGAACCTGTAGGTGACCACACTAGAGCCGTGCTATACATCGCCCCCAGGTTGATATAAGGGTCCTGAGACATTTAAGCTCCTTCTTGTCACCCTGCTTTTCAGCAAATGATAAGTGAGGGGCCGAATCTTTGTTTTCGATCAGGTATCGTATGATCTCTATTTACAATTTCTGCTGGCCCGATTTACTTACTTGCTCTGCTTTCCAATAGAGGAAGAGTGTTTATCATACCCATATCCCTGATTCGATTACTATATATGTTGATTGCGGGGTCATCATACTCTTGATAATTGGCATTGCACACTTTGTTCCCAAAATAGTGTGATGGTCGAAATTTCGCGACCATATTGTTGTGTTGTACGGACAAGAGGTTTCGCACATCGAGCGGTAGCATTTGTCCTCGTAGATGCCCCTTTTCGTTTCGCTTCGCGCAACCTGAACGGGCATGCCTGGCTTGCCGTCAGAGACCCCGCTTTCTGAGCTTGTCCCTTTACAGACATGATTTGTAGAGATAGGTAACACCTTACTCGGTAAATCATGGTTCCATGTAAAGTTGTTTCGTTGAGCATTTGTCTCACATCTCATCGACTAGGTAATCACAAAGACACGAAAGACAAGACATGATTAGGAAGGAAGAGACATGATGATTGTTGTAAGACTCATTCCCGAGCTGAAGGTTGTCGTACGCCGATGATTTGTTGTTTACTCCTACCTTATCACGATATAAGAAGCTGCTTGTTTTCTCTTCAATCGGTGTCATTCACATCACAAATCCCCATCTTTCTATCCAATTCGGTTGTCTACTTATTTACCATCTACAACGATTATCATTCATTAATATGCATATCAAAGCTGTCTTTCTTTCTGGCCTCACTGGGCTTCAAATAGCCGCTGGTTTACCCGTATCTTTGACCGTTAACGATGGACTTAGTGATGGGACTATTATTTTCAGCATTTTGTATACGCCCCACTATAGTGATATATATGGATTTTTAAGGATATATCCCTAGTGATAAGTATCAGGTTCTATATTACTGATAATATACAGTTTCAGTTGTGATATCACTAATATTAACGATATACCGAAATACCGGAATGCGGAATATTCCTAAGAGTTCAGGAATTTGAACTTCCTAATTAGGCAATTATGAAGCTAGGGAGAGTATGCAAAGTTCCTAATCGGGTAACCCTTGTATATTCCATCGAGCATCCCAGTATTTCAGTATATCCTTAGTATCACTTGCTTTAACCTATATATACGGATGTATGTGGTATTGAAGATTTTATATACGGATGTAATTAGTACGGCTCTGATACCAGCCACCGTAATACGGCCGTACACTACTCCCATCACTGGGTGGACTTGGCCTTGGTCAATTGACTGATCTTCCTGTCACTGGTGTCCCAGTTTCTCTTCATAGCAAAGTTTGTGGCGAAGATTCTTGTCCTGGCAGTGTTAGAGGGAAGGTAAGTGTTCGCCGTCTTTTCTCCGAATGTATAATCTTCCATATCTATATCCATCACCACCCAAATTGAATCGTTGACTAACGCCTCGCACAGCGGGACATTGCTAGTGGGGACCTTACGATGAATCAAATTCTCGAGTTGCCAGAGGTACTTATCGGGAACATTGCTAAAGATCTTGATGTCAATTCGCTCCGGTAGAAAGTAAATGAATTGTTCGCATCAGTACCCTTGATCAAATCTGCTGCTCAACCTAGGAGACGTCTGCCTGTGGGAATCTTGACGGAGTTAATGTTAGCTGGCGGTATGTGCGGTATCAAGGTTGCGGCGTCTTGTTTTACGTTGGAGAAGAAAAGAAGCTTTGCACCGAGAGTATCTTGTCACGGGAGGATTGAGAAGTTAAGACTTAGGATATTGGGGGTAGAGAGGAGCTTATCTTAGTAAGCATAGAGGAAGTATCACTGGGCTTGAATAACGACGTTGATTCTTCTCCACTTCTGCTATATGACTATGATCAGACTATCTCGTATGAAAGAAACGAAAGCTGATATAAGAGGAATGAATGATTAAGTAATCATGATTCTTGCCTTTTATCAGATAGATAGTTCCTCTGCCTTCAATTCCTCTGGGTGATACACTCGTCATAGGATGACCAACAGTTCTGTGAGAAGAAACACGCTCTTCTACGAATTTTCTGAAAACTACTGCTCTTACTGCGAACTCTTCAAAATATTAAACCTTGGTCTTTAAGTGCTTACAGATATTACATATCTATACCCGCTCTTGCTCTATTTCCACTCGTGACTCTTCCTCAATCATTCCATAGGGCAGTATACTACGTACATCAAAACAACCCGCGAAGCAAATCTATCCTCCTTGCTGCTGAGTGCAGCGAGGTCTGCAACATCACTATGCTCATTTGGTATAGCGCTATCCAAGTCTATCCGTCGCTCCGTAAATGACCGATAGGTCGGCGACCTAAAGATCCGATGATTTAGAAGTAGTCGTAGTTATAAGTAAGGGCCTTATGCACTGTTAATGAGAACTCAGCTACAACCCTCTGAGTTTACCTGGACGCATTATCGTGAATGTGTTTATAGGTGAGAAGATGGTAGCTAGCCACACTATCACCACTCCGACCCTAGCACCAACAGTTGGGAAACAACTGCATACAAACTGTTACTCTGCATTCAAAATTCCAGCATGCACAATATCATCGACAAGGACCAACTGTTAGTTCGGTAAGTTGCGGCACAGGGCTGACAGGAAAGTAGATGAGTGGGGTACGATTGTGCAGACTTGACCTTCGACGTTTCCTTGTCCATTCTTCTCTGATGTATATAACGTACGATCATCCTCCAATTGATTCAATACCTTCCTAAACTCACCTAATCTCCCGTCCTATCTCGCATCTCTCCGGTTCGATCCCTAACCCCAACAAGATCCATCAAGTCCATTCCCTTCTTCCCACCCAATTAATTCCTATTTGCATGTATAAACTATACTCCAACGATCAATCTGGTTCATACCCCGGCATTATCCCACATCTCATTCCTGCATTTTACTGTTCGCCAAGTACAAGCTTTGCATCAGTCTTTTCAGATATTTTTGCCCTCGTTCTAAGCATAACTTTCATTTCGTCTCGTACTCACCCCTTTCCAAAAATGTCCGAACCCTCCAATCTCCCCCGGTTTCCCCCTCTCACTCCCGCCAGCGACCTAAATGTCACCCAAATCGCGACCTACAACTACCTCCTATCCGGTACTCGAGCCATATACACCAATGTACTAATCACCGAAGACGCCGCCGGCTCCCTCCAAGGCCCCTTCGGCCTCCTAATGTACGTATCATATTCTCCGTCCCAAACCCCTGTCCAAGCCCTCTAACCCACCAAAAAAGGCACACCCCTACCATCGCCGAGCCCTGGATAAACTTCCAACTCAGCGTCAAAGGACTCTCCCCCGCACCTGAATGCGAAGCCGCCATTCTCGGCGTCTTATCCGTGACCAAAGCCGCATACGGGATCTACGCGCACACGATCCTGGCACAAAAAGCTGGGTTTACTCCAGCGCAGGTAGAAGCTATGCTCGCGGGGTATTGTCCCGATGATCTAGCGGCGCGGGAGGCGGCGTGTTGGGCTTTGGCTGTGAAGCTGGCGCAGACGAGGGGCCGCTTGATGAGGGGGCTTTTAAGGAAGCGAGGAATGTTTTGGGGGTGGAAGGTGTAGCGGCGGCGGCTCACCAGGCGGCGGCTTTTATGTATGCTTCTATTATGCTTAATGCTGGGGATGTGCCTGTGCCTTTGCCTGTGGGTGTTGAATGATGAGGTTGATCGAAACAGTTATGGGGTGTTATCTCCGGGCTATTTTCGATTTACTTTGGAGATGACTTACGTAGATTTAGGTGGTATGTAGTACACGTGGTACGACCTTGATCATACTATGCACATCTGACTCACCTGAACTATCTGCACTGAACTGATTGTAGGAACTCTATTTTGATTTCATCGTGTCCAGGCTCTTAAGTTGTGGCAAAAATTCTTGCAGGCAAATATTGAGTCAAGACGTATAGAGATACAGGGATCTTCTTTTGAGTAGATAACTTATTAAAGAGGACAAATATTACTTGAAATAATGATCTTCAGAATACTTCCATCTATCTATGAGCCACTAAGCTGCGCGCTAGAGCTATTATATGAGGTCTGAGATTCGATATATATATCATGAGATATATTTCAACACTTCCCGCTCATTTCTTGGCGGCGTCATCCCGATGATTGTTCCAGGAGTTAGATCTATTTATACCGACTCCAATCGACGTGTACCCGGATCTTTTGTTGTCTCAAACTGTAACCCCACTCCCGGAACTCATCTCCAAAGCCGCCTCTTCCTTCTCCCTCTTCTTTTGCTTCATAGACTTTTTCTGCTTCTTCGGAAACTCACTTTCCGGTCCGACCAGCACTTTCCCCGGATGTAAGATATTCAACGCGACCAACGCAAGGAACATAAGCATTGCATCCAGCACATATTGATAAACTTCATGGGAGCGGAACTCTTGCGTTAATTTGGTGCCTGCGCCAGCGGAGAACTCGATGATACGGAAGAGGATACGGAGCTGGTGGTTCTTGTTAGCACTTATATGTATTGTATGAGGAGGCTGTAAAGTAGTAGCTTACTGAGATGAGGAAAAGAGTGATATAGATAACCCACAAGAGTCTTCGAGCTTCAACTTCCAGTTCCCTTGTAGACTCGGCTTTGAGACGACGTTGAAATGTGAAGACAAGGTAGAGGAAAGTGAAGATGAAGAATTCTTGAAGAGCAACTCCCGCCGTGTAGATATGTAGACCATTCTGCAGAGTTTTGAAGTTATCGCTAACGGTTAAGAGACCACCGCCGATCTGAATGACGAAAGAACTATTTTCAATGTCAGCCATGCGGTAGCATGAAGATTTGCTCTAAAGGAACGAACACGATGTCCAGGAGAACGAAAATTAAAGCCATTTTCTCAGCTCTGATGCGGAAAAGCTTCTTATCAGGAATATAGTAGTAGACCATCCTTCCCAGTAACATGTAGATGAATGCGTTGATCCACAATGGCGCAAGAAGAAAGAGGATGAAATGGAGGTCGTAGATCCCCTCCGCGGAGGGATGCTGGATCGAAATAGTTCGGATGACGAATGATGCAGTCTCCCATATCGCGCCCATAATTAAGGTCCAACAAAAGGTTTTCTTGTAACGAGCGGCTTGGAATATGTGTACACCAGTAGTGATTGCGAAGAGAATCGCGAATGGTATAGCTGCGCCGATGGATGGGCAGTACGTCCATCTGTTGTTTGGGTCATCGAGCGCTGGATACAATCAGCTCAGCTTGAGAAATAGGGAGTGGTATAAACTCACGAAGGCATTTAGTCTGGAAGCCCATTGTGACGATGGGCTCGGTATATCGCTTGTGGGAAGATGGAAAGCTTAGTAGATATGAAAGGTCGTAGATGGATAGCCTACTCTTCCAAAGGAGAGCAACGATAATGAGAGAAGGATATGAGCCGGGCCAGTTTACATTTATCGCTAAATGATTGAAAGAATATATAAGGACCGGAAACGGAACACAAATAATCACCCGCTGCAACAATTACACGTTGCAATAAGCGTCAACAATATCGTAGTTTCACAATGACAGCGCCGCATCCTGCAGCTAAGATTTGTCAAAAGCCGTTCTAGGCAGCGAGATCTCTAACGGTGGAGTCAGATCAATTCTATTTGACCCTGAATCGCTCCTTTCGTTACCAGAGCGGTATGTAACTCGTAACTCGTAAGCACCGCCTCCACGGACTGGTCATCATTTCGTCAGCCCTACCTTGAGAGCCAATTGATTGAGTCAACCGGTATAAATGCAGTGTCACTTCAACTTACTTGGCATCTTACGAAATATATCTCAACCTCAAAGGTCAATGAACATGTTCACTAAAGAATATAGTTTCAGCGTGCGAGTATAAACCCACTATGTCTTGTTGACTCATGAGGCTTCTCATGAACATGAATTGATGGCAGGGGTCATGTAGACGGCTTCTTTCGTTTTCAAAATCATTGCGGTATGAATATGCGTATACATAAGAGCAAAATCACGTGTAGCTCCAATTAAGAGGTGCCATCATCCATCAAAGTTCGAATGGTTACTTTACCCATTTCAAAGCCAAGCAAAGCCTCGACGATAAAACTCGTGGATATATCGACTCTGATCCCGCCCCGGCATTCCAAATACAACGTGCTCCGCAGCAAGGTAATTACGCTTGTCAGCCGTGACAGGAACAAGTGGCAGAACTGACAAGGTGGCCTTGTGAAGAAACAATGAAAGACACTGCCACCTACACACCTTCTCATCGATATTTGGCATAATGAGGTGAAGGAAGAAGATGACCCCGCGAACCCAAATATGGAAATGAAGACTGGAGCGAATACGATGATGCTTGCAAAGATGATGTGGCCGAAGTAAGCTTGAATCTTCAGCGCCGTTGACATCTCAACATGATTATGCCTAATCTCTCCGTGGAAAGATTATTTGTATCTTTTCGAGTCAGTTTCGTTCCACAGATTTCAGGTGCTCGCGACTAAGAGACATAGTACTTCTGCACAGCCTCTAGATTTCAATGCGCGGTATTGTATAGAGAGGTTCCTTCAGCCGGGTCTGGAAGAAGTGACTGTAGGCTCTACTTACGTATCTCAACTACTCTCCACGAGTTATTGAAAGGCCGCCTGTAGAGAATGCAGCATGTCATCGTCGATAATCTTCAGTACTATCAGATAAATATAAGAGGTTGAAATAATAGCGTGAATATGAGGATGAATATAAGTTCGGGCACCGAGGTTCTATCAATTAACCAAGCTTTTCCGTCTTAGCCTTAGTCCGGCTAATCGTGAGCTTATCGATAATCCGCACCAATCAGTGGTATTCCATTTGCGAAGCCCCACATCACTCGGTGACGGCATTTAACATATTGAGCTTCCAACCACTCAGAAGCTCGCATTTGAAATACAAAGACCCCTCCTCTATTAACAGCTCGAATAATCAAAGACCTCATCGTACCACTCTTTCCCAGCCGTTCACTTGCACGATACCTACCCCACCTTCATCCCCCTCTCCCCTCTCACAAATATTATCTTCCACGGCCCGGTACTTTTCCTTTCATGTACACTTTCAGATCCCTTATAACTGCAACAAATCTGCGACAGTTAAGTCGACACAGCTCCAACAATACGAGTAGCATTCTACGCAGACAGATTACAAAGCAATTCATGACAACCCCGCATCGAACAATGGCGCAAGAATATAAGCTGAAGAATTTCAAGGTCGGGGACTTGAAGCCTGGTGAGAAGAAGGAGGTTGAGGTTGAGGGTATTGAGGAAGCGAAAGTCTTGCTGTGCAATGTTGGCGGGAAAACAACTGCTCTGGGTCCGAAATGTACACATTATGGAGCTCCTTTGGTGAAAGGTGTTTTGACTGGCGATGGTCGTATAACATGTCCCTGGCACGGAGGTTCGTGACTTCTTATCTCATATTGTTGAAGGGCAACCGCTAATTTTCGATAAACAGCTTGCTTCAGTGCCAGTAATGGAGACATTGAAAACGCACCAGCCCTCGACGCCCTTGCTTCATTCGAATTATCCGAGAAGGATGGCGCGACATATATCTCCGGAGACAAGGAGACCATTAAAGCCGGACGTAGAAAGCCAAACATCCGAATTTCTGGAGCACAGTCTCAAGATAAGGTAGTCATCGTTGGTGGTGGAAGCGGTGCCATAGCTACCATGGAAGCACTTCGTGAGGCTCACTTCAAAGGCTCAATTACCATGATCGGCAATGAAGGTTACCTTCCCATCGATAGGACAAAATTGTCCAAGGCCCTCATTTCCGACCCGGCAAAGCTTGCTTTGAGAGACGAGGAATGGTTCAAGAGCGCATCAGTTGCTACGGTTCATGACACAGTTACCGGTGTGGACTTCTCCCAGAAAACTGTATCCACCAAGTCCGGAAGCTCGTAAGTTCATCTCTTGATATTTTGTGCTACCCATGAAGCTATACGGGCGTCTCAGCCTTTCCGAAACTTCGGAGATATCAGCTACTCAACATTCGTTCTTGCTATTTCGTGGCTGTTGTCAGGTCATGCTAATTATCAACTCTAGTTACCCGTATACGAAACTTGTTTTGGCTTCTGGTGGTACCCCTCGAGGACTACCCCTACCTGGATTCCGGGAATTGGGTAACATCTTCCTCCTTCGCAACATCGGGCACGCCAAAGACATTCTCACAGCAATCGGGGAAAAGAACAAGAAGATTATTATCATTGGAAGCTCTTTCATCGGCATGGAAGTTGCAAATGCCACTTCCAAGGATAACAATGTTACAGTTGTTGGCATGGAAGCTACACCACTCGAGAGAATCATGGGTGCCGAAGTGGGCAAGATCTTCCAGAAAACCTTAGAGGGTAGTGGTGTCAAGTTTTACATGAATGCTGGTGTTGAGGCAGCTTTGCCATCTGAAACAGACTCCTCAATGGTTGGACACGTGAAATTGAAGGATGGTACAGTGCTAGGAGCAGATTTGGTCATTCAAGGAACGGGTATTAGCCCAGCAACTGAGTATTTGAAAGAGAATTCCTCGGTCAAACTCCTCGGCGATGGTTCATTGAGAACAGACGAGAATTTCCAGGTCTCTGGGCTGCAGGACGTCTACGCTATTGGTGATATTGCGACATATCCATACCACGGACCTGGAGGTGAGGGAAAACCAACCCGCATTGAGCACTGGAATGTCGCACAAAACTCTGGACGCAGCGTGGGCAAGCACATCTCGGACTCCTCTGTCCCACCCAAAGCCTTCATTCCCATCTTCTGGTCAGCTCTCGGATCGCAACTCAGATACTGCGGTAACACTCAAAATGGGTGGGACGATCTTGTGTTACAGGGTGAACCTGAAAATGCCAAGTTTGTGGCATACTATTGCAAAGGGGAGACGATTGTTGCCGTGGCTACTATGCAGACTGATCCAGTTATGGCGCAAGCATCTGAATTAATGCGAAGAGGAAAGATGCCCACCAAGAGCGAGGTGAAGAATGGCACTGATATCCTGCAAATCAGCGTCCCTTCTGAACTGAAGATGTAAAAGCGGTCAAGATATATGGCTCGTTGATATGCCATGTGATCATGAGGAGTAATGCTAGACATGGGGAAATGAACGGCGGGAGGTGTAGATAGTGTTCTGATGGCTTAATTCAATTGCGAAGATTGTAATGGTTGCACCAATTATATCTTGGTGAATTTGGTGATCCTCGAGGCTCGGTGCGCTTGCCGGTTGGTGACCCTTTGTACAACACACGAGGGTGCAGTGGGCAGCAAGGTCCGAGTACACGCTACAATGTAGTAGTCTCTGAACATGCCACAAACCACTCGAGATGATTCGCATTGGAGGGTTTGTAACTGCTGAGAAAAAGTATCCTTGGTGAAGAAACCAATCTTAGTCTGTAAATATTGATTTCTTTTCGAAAAGAAGGTGACAAGGAATAGCTGTGCAATGACGAAGGCTAGTCGATAGTTTGGCGGATCCCATGACATGAACCAATCAGTCTTCGGATGTGCCTGGTGACCGCTTCGGGATCTAAGAGCCACTCCGCTCGTACTTTGGGGCTTTCGAGAACAACCTTTGGAGTTGCGAATCAAGAGCGAGAGTTGAAATTACTCTCCGTGAATCGTGCATCGTGCATCGCGGATAATGGACAATCTGGTTAACGGTATCCTTACCAGCCACTTCTTACAGTACAATTGAATCAGGAGTCAGGGACCAAAACATAGCGATAACAACTAGGACTTAATCATATCTACTGTATCTGTCTTCCAAGGTTGTTCTTTGCTTCTTCTATCCTTTTCATCTTTGCATCGTCGCATCTTCGCATCCTTCGCATCTACTGCGCATGTTCTTCGTCATATACCACATCAAAGATTGAGATAGGAGAGTCACACCACATTCCATATACGGATGAATCACAAACGCTCCGACCTGCCGAACCTCGGAAAAGAAACACAAGAATAAGTAGTTACTTGTATAATCGCGACGATGATATGTACAACCTGTACATCGGTCCACAGAACTAGAGCCTAACTCTCGCCCACCACAATCCCGGAAAGACAAAATCCTCCGTCCAAAGCGACCGCAGCAGCAGACACCAGGAGCGCCACCTTGTCCGCCTGTCTAGTCGCTTTGACTAGAAACGACCACCCCTTCGTCCTGCAGCACACCCAAGCACAGCCAATTATGTCCGATCTCACTCTCTCCCACCTTATCGGTCACATTCCAGATTCCGGACAACAACAACGTGGTCCACGTACGAGTCGCGGCTCGCTCCAATGTTGTTGCGGACGCACAGATTGCGCCTTTCTCGTGCACAGTGCAGAAGCTGTGGATGAGTTGGAACGGGAGGTGAGGACTGCCGCTTCTGTTGGCCAGGTACGGATTCTTTCTCCTTTTTTTCCTGGACCCTTTTTTCCGCTTTCCTTTTTCGAATGTCTTGAAGATTCGGCCCCCTCGGTGTTTATGTTACTTGGCGTATCCTGTGCATTCCTGCATGTTTCGCTTTTTTTTCTTCACTTGCGCACTTGCGAGAGACAAGTACAGTCAAACCTGAGGGGAAATTAAGGTAGCAGAGATTTTTTTCTTGGGAAGTGGATACTGCCTTCCCGCTGTTGGCTATTTACCTTGTCAGCTTTAATTAGATTAATTTGGAGATTTGTTTACTTGTACAAACCCCGCGTCAATTTGCACGCGCGGGATCGGGGAAGAGGATCGCATTGGGAACTTGGACTCTTGGACTTTTGGACTTTAAATAGATGGGCATGGGAAGGAACATGGAAGAACATTTTAGTTTGGAAAGATGAATCACTCATTGACATTCGCTTTGCAGGCTTTACTAGTAAGGCACGAACAGTATATGGTCGATGCGGAACGAGAACGATTAGAGATGACGGCGAAGATCGAGCGGTTGGAAGGAGATAAGAGGGAGTTGGAGGTGGAAAATAAGAAAACGATTTCGGAGAATAGAGAGTTGCTTGATCAACTCGAGGACCTTAATGATACGTATCAAGAATCGGAGCTGCAGATCAAGGCTTTGGAGACGACATTACAAAGTACCAAGGCAGAGATGAGACGGCTGGAGATATTAGCTTCACGAACGGGGGAACTGGAGAAGAACCTGGCGATATTGGAAGAGGAACAGGAAATGCTGAGGAAGACTATCATACATACGGAGGCGGAGGAGCGAAATGCCATTCTGAGGTGGAGGAGGGCGGAAAGAGGAATGAGCGATTTGCAGGATCAGCTAGAGCGTATCGAACAGGAGGCGCGCGACGAGAGGGAGAGACACATGGAGATAATGAGCCGCATAGAACGTCAACGTGCGGTTGAACGGGAATTAAGCACGGCTGCCGGCAGATTGAAGGGGGCTGCCGCCGCTGCGGTTGTCGTTGGGAAGGACAAGACTGGCCCCAATGTTGTGTCACATTTCGTCAAAGATATACTCCAAGATAATGCCAACCTGCAAATTGGGATTGTGGAATTGAGGGAGATGTTGATGAACTCAAATGACGAGGTCCAGACCCTACGCGAGCAATTGTTGATGCAACAACCGATGTACGAAGATGACAACTTTGGTAGAGGTGCGACAACATTAGGAGCGGAGCTTGCGCCGATGGAAGAGGAACCAGAAGCCAAACCACAGGAAGCGCAAGTCGTCTCTCAAACGCTGCATATCCATCACCATTACCACACTTCCAAAAAAGAAGAGGCACGGAAACCCAGAAAGAAACGAACCTCCTTGGTTTCAGGAATCTTTCAACCTACCGCAGGCGCTCGCTCACCCAGAACACCTCGAGGACCCGATAACGCCATCCTTGCCCAAACCGCCGTCACGATTCCTAGTCCCCTCAACATAAACACCCGCTGGTCTGTCCAGTCCGGTCAACTATCCGAATTCGCTCCATCCTCTGTCCCCAGCTCTCCTCAATCAATATACCGCAACAGCACTCTATTCGACCGACCTTTCGACATCGATTCCTCACGACCCACGTCACCTGTCTCTAGTATTGATCCCACATCTCCAAAATTATACTCTACACACCATAGAAAACGAGGCTCCGAAGCCTCCACACGCAGCTTCGCTGCCCTTACTAATTTTCAACCACATAATGTAATACACGAAGAAGAAGATGACGACGATGTTCACGAAATCACGGATTTACAAAACGACCAGGATCTCCCGTCCTTAACGGACGATAATTCCCATACAACCGAATCATCCACCAACGGCGACTCATGGCCTTCGAGAAACAGAGGAGCTTTTGGACCGAAATTGCATCGTTCCGGCTCGCACGAGAGCATTGTATCGATCGCAGGCTGCGACATCCATATGCTTAAGAGCAGACCGTCGCAACTTAGTCTGACTCATGCCAGCGGACTGGCGTCGCCGCTGATGCGGCCAAGATCGAGGCTGGCGACCCCGGAGACGGGTAAGTCGATGGTTACGGCGGTGCCGGTGTTGACGGGGGTGGGAGAGTTTGAGGGCTTGGGGATGAGGA
>LLKJ01000272.1:0-14157 GCA_002242865.1 Clarireedia sp. CPB17
GGAGCGGTGCTGGGAGAGGGGGATATGGTTGATGTACTGTACTATGTGGTGATGGATGTTGATCTTGGCGCTGTGAAGATGATCAGATTTTGAATAAAATCAGAATGAGATAGACATGTTAGTATAAAAGCATTATCAAATAAGGTAATATGATAATCATTCTATCGCAATTTCATATCCAAAAATCAAATAGTATCTATCGCATCTTTACCCGCAAAGAACCAACAGCTCATGCATGTTGGAGGCGCACACAATAACTGACATACTCTTAAATCCGTTTCTGCTTTAGGCATCGTATCAATGGACGAATCATAACTCTTACCGATAAACGTACTTCAAATCAAGAACGATTTTGTTCTTTTGATTTATATCCAACCTCTTTTGCTATCTCCGTGAAGATAACAGTCCGCAAAATCTTCACCTCCTTAATAGCTCTATTATGTATTGCAAAGTCACCGACATATTAAATGAAATCCCGACTAGAGGGTTGCTGCACAGAGCAATTTACACTAGATAATAGCTATAATTGATTGCAGATGCAAGAGATCAGGCCAGAGGAATAGCGTGCTATTGTTGCATCTATGTACTATAAGATTACTGTTTATTCCTTCGCTTATAAAAGCAATTGTTACAGCCCCTTCGAACTTGGCGAATTCAGTCGACATAAAAATATTTACTCAATAACTCTATCAGCAATCACGAATATCAGCTACGAATTAATAGAAATCAAGATTTGGTTTGAGCAACGCTTTTCATTATTGTCGCTAACTATCCGAATCACCATGATTCAACTCCAGACCTAGGTATTTATTCCATTCATTATTTCATAAACTACATTTACCTGGCGCAGTAACCACCGTCACTAGAGATTAGTTGTTAGCAGATGGCTCTGATAATTCACAGAAGAAGTGTTACTCACATGAGAATATCAGCTCCAGTGGTGTAGGTAGAGGCATCAGATACCAAGTAAACATAGGCACCCTTCAACTCCTTGGCGTCACCATTACGACCCATTGGGATCATGGACTTCCACAAATCTTGTGTCTTTTGGTCAACGAAGTCGGAGAGACCAGTGTCAATGTAACCTGGAGAGATAGAGTTGACACGGGCAAAGTCACGCCATTCGTTGGCGAGGGATCGTGCCATGTGAATACATCCAGCCTTGGCAACGTTGTATGAAGTTTGTTCTTGTGGGAAGTTGGCAATGTGACCGGACATCGAGGCAGTGATAACGAAAGAACCGGTTCCACGCTCCTTGAAGTGTTGGCCGACAGCCTTTGCGCAGTGGAAAGTTCCGTTAAGATCGGTCTGGATAACCTCGTTCCCTGCAAGTGATTGTCAGAATTGATCACGACAAAAGTAGCGAAATGGTGGAGAGGTAACTTACAGCTCTCTACGGATCCCTCCAGGATACCGCTGTCGGCAGTTCTGCCAGCGTTGGCGATGAAAGCATCCACTTGACCGAACTCTGAGATAACGTCCTTGACCAACTTCTCGACACTGGCGTAGTCGCCAATGTCCAACTTGAAGGCCTTGGCCTTAACGCCATACTTCTCCGACAATTCCTTGGCGTTCTTCTCACCACCCTCTGGACGAGAAGCATAAGTGATCGCAACAGTGGCTCCCATCTCGGCACATCCGCGGGCAGCTTCGATGCCCATTCCTCGCGGACCGGAAGCACCGGTGATGATGACGACCTTTCCCTTCAGGGAAAAGAGGTCCTTGAGTTCCTCGGCTTTTGGGATTGCGATAGGCATGATGAATGTGTTGATAGATGAGAGAGATAGAGTTTGATTAGATTCAAAGTTTGTTAATGGGAATTATTGACCGAGAGTAATTGGTGGTAGATGGTATGGAATGAAAGGGAAAAAGAAGAGATGCACACGGAGAGCCGGAGTGATATTTATTCAATGACTTAACGAGTGGCAGCTCTGTAGAGGAAGCGCATTGGAGGTAGCTTCGGCGCTAAGAAGCTAGGTGAGGGGCAGAAGTTTGGGACTGAGCCTATGACGTTCTCGCCTACCCCACTCTGGCCGCTACACAGTCGAACCACGGTGGAATGAGCGTCACTGCCCCTCCCTTCCTCTTGGTCCGTTGGTCTGGGTTGCCCCTCCTTTGTCGTTGTTTTACTCGAGTAAGGCAGTTGTATGATTATTGCAGCAACACGCAGATCGAGATTCATTGTGATTAATCTAGACTACTGGTGTGTATGCGTTGGTTCATGTCTTTCTGCATGCGTTCATTTAATTCACCACTAACATACCAAGGACATGTACAAAACCACCGGAAGGTCAGTCCGCGGGGTAGGGTTTGGTAAGGCGTGTAAGGCCATTTTCATTTCATTTTGGACACGAGTACAATATATGTACAGTACACGAGAAGTGCATTACCGTTTGTGCAGTCTAACCCAAATAGGAATTCCACTCTACAACCCTTTGCAACCCAGCATCTGGGCAATCGATGTATCACAGCATTCGTACAGGTACACAAGTCCACAAAGGTGGTCGCTGCGTCCAAAGGGTACTTGCGGCACCCAGCGATCCGAGGACCACTTATCAGACCGGCCTCAAACAGGCTACTAGGCTACTTATCGGCCCGTGGAGCTATGATGCGTTTCTGGGTCCATTGTTAGCAAGTTGCTCGAATATGATAATTTATATGATCGATTGAACAACAGCTAGCGTGAGCAAGAGTAAGGACATCGGTGCGGTTCGCCGACGCCACGACAATTATTCATCTGCAATCAATCACATTCACATGCGCCAACGTTAGCTATATGCGGCGCAGGTCCGTACAGTACCTATCAAGGTACTTTGTGCTTCTCGTATGGCTTGCTGACTAGCCAACTGTCTGTATTCATCACTGTGCATAGATTATTATGCACTAACCCCTCACCACGTGCAAGACTGTGTTGGACTCCAGTTGGTATGTGAGGCGCCGTTGATGTCAATTATACGGAAGTACTCGAGTAGTTGATGTCAATCATATTGTGCCTGACACGACCCGCTGGCGGCTAGAGTTCTAGTACAGTACTGTACGTACGAAGTACGCTAGATTGATCTGGGGGTATTGTTGATGTATCCTCAAATCGCTTCAATCGCTCCGCAAGACTTCTATAGCCTCATTCTCTCTTACCATATATAATAGGTTGTAGTTAACTTCTCATCGCAATTACATCTATCAAGATGATCAATCGGCCGTCTCCGATGAGCTTCTACGTCGACCCCGAAAAGCTAGAAATGCAAAGATAGCGGGGTGATCATCCCCCACCTTCAAAATCACTCTCAATGTTTTTTTGAAAAATGAAAAAAGCAGTAGGAGATTTTCCTATGTTTTCACATTCTTCAGAGGTCATCGTCGTCTCAAGTCGAGATGTCACCTCGACCACCATCATGTCTCCGTCCCCTGATCGCGCGTCTCCCTCCCCATGTGCGCCTGCTGCCATACCCCGCCGTCCGCATAATTTCGCTCCTTATCGGCATTAACATCGCGATTTGGATTGCTGTAGCTGTAGTCCTGCACTGGCACCCCGCTCTGTCTTCTTCAGCTGTGTTGTCTTATACGTTTGGTCTCAGGCATGCTCTGTAAGTCTTTCCGCTCAGTGTATCCCGCTCGCAACTTTGCACCCCGTGATACAAGCTAATAATCTCATAGCGATGCAGATCACATCTCCGCCATCGACCTGATGACCCGCCGTTTGATCGCCGCACCCAAGGCTAACCACACCTCGCAACCGGTTACAGTAGGAACGTGGTTTTCCCTGGGCCACTCAACCATCGTTATAGTAACCTGCATCGTAGTAGCGGCAACCTCTGGAGCCCTCGAGTCGCGCTTTCACTCTTTCCAGAACATTGGCGGTATCATTGGGACTTCTGTTTCTGCGGCAGTGCTTATTTTATTGGGGATTGGAAATGCGTTTATTCTGTGGAAGCTGGTGCGGAAAATGAGAGAGGTCTTGCGGGAGGAAGTGGCGGAGGACGGCGGGATAGAAGGAGGTTTGGGCTTTGATGGGGCTGGGATCATGATGCGGGTCTTGAGGAGAGTTTTTAAGGTTATTGATAGACCGTGGAAGATGTATCCATTGGGGGTATTGTTCGGACTAGGCTTCGATACGAGTAGTGAGATTGCAGTTCTGGGAATTGCATCTGTTCAAGGTGCAAAAGGCACGAGTATCTGGCTGATATTGATTTTCCCTTTGCTGTTTACGGGTATGTTGACATTGTTTTCGTTCTCGTTGAATTTAAGCTAATGTTAATAATGGCAGCGGGGATGTGTCTTCTCGATACAACTGATGGCGCGCTCATGATGACCCTCTATACATCGACATCTCTCGCGCGCGATACAGTTGCCATCCTATATTACTCGATTGTCTTAACCGGCATAACCGTTCTGGTGGCTATCTGCATTGGTGTGATTCAGTTGCTATCTCTAATAGCAAACTTTGCGACGGGGTCCTTCTGGGACGGCGTGAATGCGGCAAGTGACCATTTCGATGTGATTGGTGGTGGAATCTGCGGTGCTTTTGTAGTAGGAGGCGGGTTGTCAGTTTTGCTGTATGGCCCGTGGAGAAGGTGGGTGGAGAGAGGGCGGCTTGGAAGGAGAAGTGCGGAGGCGGGTGAAGTAGAATTGGGCGATTTGGCGGTAGCAAGGACAGATGTAGAGTTTGAGGAGGAGAAGGGTGGCGGGTCGAGAAGTTTAGCTAGGGAGCTCGAGGAGCGGTAGATTTTTGTGCTTAGCAGAATAGATAGAGAATAGAGTCAAAGTCATATATCCTGAACTCCGAACTTTACCTTATTACATGTGAACCCAAAAGTGACGCCACTTCTGAGGAAGTGACTATTGTAGTTTATATGGCTGCTTTAAATTACATGTCTGAATAGATGCTGAGCAAAAGTATAAAGTAGACGCTGAAGTTTTTCCGAAGTTCCCTTTGCATCACCAAACATGTATTCTGACCAAGAGCTGTTGAAGTGTGGAATTTTGTTGTAACTTGAGAAGCGTTACAAGGTTTAATTACAAATACCAGTTGAGATAAACGCCATTTCACTATAATCCAATATACATCGCCTAGCCGCAAGTGTATATGACTTGAAGAAGATTATCCCGGAACTTATAAAGAATCCATAATCAACTTACTTGACAAGCCATCATTGTCACTCTCGGGTGTGGCGTGGCGTCACTTTTGGATTCGCTAGCCCTCAAGAAAATCCTCTCGAGCCGGTGCAGCTTCTTGCCTGGCATTTCATAGCAACATATCAGTGTCGATATGAGAACTGTCACCCGTGAAGTCGTGGACAGTATGGAAAGAAATCATCCTTCAAGTCTTCAAGCAGCTTAAAGATCTAGTGCAAGTCTTCTGCTCAACAAATGATGCCTATACATGCGCTGTGTGTGCGTGACGAGTTGGATTGCCAGATACTGGCGCTGTTGTCTTTAGGACATAAGGTAAAATTTTAAGTGGCGCTACTCTTGGGAGAATGCCACTGGCTGTCATGATATATATATCTTGTCTATCTCACATAGGCTGTGAATCTACCCAGTAGGTGGGTGGGTATCCACTGGGTTGGGGCACCCATAGGTGGGCTATCAAAATAGATACCCATTGGGTGGGCAATAGCACTTCCTCAACCCACCTACTGCTGTCACGGGCTCTTATAGGGGGTGTGCTACCCCTGTACCCCCCTACTTGGGTATACGGGTGGGTTGAAGAGGTGCAATTACCTACCTATGGGTACCCATTTCGCAGCCTACAATACTATATATGAGATTCTGACATAGAGTAATTCATAGATAGAGGTATTAATGGAAAGATGATGGAAACGAGGAGTTGGAGGAAGTTGTTAAATCGCTATATAACGGTTGGATATGAAGACATCGGTCCCGCCTGATCCGTTTAACTCGAGCTTCAAGTAATTGAGCCCATCTAACAGGATATAGAGACAATGTCCCGTCTGATCCGGTCGATGGAAGTTTCAAGTTTCGAATCTTTGAAAGTGAAAAGAAAGCATGCGAAAACAGTTCCATGCATACATATTCAGAGTAACCTTCCTCTGACCAGTGCACACAACATGAGATTGCGCCAGATACAATTCAATCCAATGTCTGACGATTACTTCAATGGAGAAAAAGAGAGGGCCAACCTATTCGATGGAGATCTATTTAGCGCTCAGTACGAGGGTTTCGATCACTGGATGAAATATGCAAAATTCCTGAAGGAGTTTAGAAAACCTGGTGTGACAATTGACGAAAAGGACAGACAAAAAGAGGCTGAACGCTGGCTTGCTAGAAAAGGGAAATTTGGGACTGATGAGATAGAGAAGAAAAGAAAGTATTATCCCGGCCTAGATCGTAAAGACCCTTGCCAGTAAGTTCTCTATTTTCCTCGCGACCCTTCTTGGTTTGCTGCCATATTGGATCTGACATACATAATAGACTACCATGGGCGCTCTTTGATTGCAAAAGCCAATTCCACAAAGGCTTATTTATTCCTAAATAATCGGTCAAAAAGTACGCCAAAGAAGTCATACATGATCTCAGAAGTGCGAAAACTCAGTACGTAGAGATCCACCATAACTTTATGTTCAAAAATGTCCTGAAAGAGGATGATGGCAAGATCGTAAAGTCCAAAGCCAAAAGTGGAAGTAATAGCTATCCTTTCTTGGAAATCATTAAAAAGGTGCTTGGAAAAGTCCAGGCCAAAATAAAAAAGGCTGACGACGGTGAAATATTCGATTTCAAAGTCATATACTGCACGCCAAGTGCATGGGGTCCAAACAGTTGGAAAAAGACAAAAGCTGAGACGAAATGGGCCTTGAATGATGTTATTGAGATGAAGGAGGAGTTCCCAGATATAATATGTGGTTAGTTGTACCCCCAACCAATGGGCAAGCTCACTCCCATCCACCATCCCCCGATCACGAGATCGGCGTCTCGTCCAAAATCAATATACTAATCTCCCTTCTAACCAGGATTTGATGTTGTTGGGCCAGAAGATAGAGGCAATAACCTCATAAACTTCCTCTCAATCACCCTAATATTTCGTGGAACCAAAGGATCCGAGAATATACCGTTTCTATTCCACGGCGGGGAAACTCTCAGGGAACTGGACGATAAAACTTGCGATTCATTTGCCCCTGACAGTAAAAAACCACCAACCGCTGAAAATCTCATCGATGCATATCTCTTTGGGGCCAGACGTATCTCTCACGGGTTTGCCCTGACCAAGATGCCTTACTTGCTCGGATGTTATAGAGAAGAAAAAATTATGGTCGATGTATGTCAAAGTACAAATGGTATTTTGGGTCTGACGAAGAGAGCGAGGAATCACCCGGTCTATGACTTAGTGGCCTGTGGTTTACCCGTCAGCTTGAGTACTGATAACGCGGTTATGTTCAAGTTAGTATTATCTTGCTTTTTCCTTTTCTTTTCCTATACTCTCCTATTTATTGCAAGTGTCCACAAAACTGACAAAGTATGATATCCAGCACAACGCTCTATCTTTAATTCTGCCAATTTCTCATTGGGGGTATCAGTGCCTCGGGAGAGTCACGGACTGATGCCTCGCTAATAACATTGAAGAAATTGATGATCAACAGCCTGAAATATAGCCTTTTGGATCCAAGTGGGAAAACTAGGCATATCAACTACTTTGAGGGTGAATTCGAACGCTACTGCAAGGAACTTGCAGATAGCAACAGCAACAGAGACAGTTCAAGTTCAAGTTCGCACAGCGGAGAATCGTCGAAGCCAAGATCTAGCGACCAAGAACACTCTAAACCAAAAGATGGCGGTCAGAGAGATTTGAGATCGTCCCAGAGTAGAGTATCCTCAACGAACTCCGGACAGCTACCACCCGGAGATAAGAAAGTAGCCTCGAGTTCCTCAAGTTCCTCGAGGCCCTCATACCATAATTCCCAACAACCATTATCTGGAGGTAACAATGTAGCCTCGGGTTCCTCAGGTTTTCCGGGCTCCTCACGTCATGGTTCCAAACTGCTACCATCTGGAGATAAAAGAAGAACAACTCCTGGCACCATGGGGACAATAAATCCAGGGGAGAATACACACAACAACTAGTACTCAACATAGCTTTTGTGGAAATTCTGGTTGCAATTTGATTGGTTATTGGGCTTCAATAGTGTATGTTATCAATTCTGTGAAATTCAGATCGACTTCCTGTATATATTACCACTTAGTGAGTATGATATGATTAATACATAGCTCAAGTCTAAAAAAATATCTACCGTACTTCCTGTAGTTGGTTTTGTAGTTAACAATTCTATGATCAAATTGAATCAAGTTTCGAGCGCTAACTCGAAGGTTATAATCCTCCTAAAAGTAGGTATGCTTTTCTACTTCACAGTACTCTCCCTAGAAAAACTGCGAGATAATCATATAGCAAGGACGCTCGCAGTGGCTTCGAGTTCTATTCAAACCAGGATGCTCGTAATTCTATGCAGTGCTGGCTGGCAGTAGCTATTGTAAAATTCAGACAGCAGCCCTCAAACTTAATCTTTTCGAGCAGATTAGCAAATGGTTATTAGTGTCAATACTCTATATATGTTGTGCAATACCATTTTACCTGGTAACATTTACCTCTTTGCTCCAGATCGCCCTTCAAAATGATCCAAATCGACTTCGATTCGCTCACCTCTCAATGTATTGGCATTGTGCTTCTTCAACAGTTCCAGCTTACTAAATGGCAACTAGCCTTTAAGCAACCATAGCTCGCTCTTCTCCGTGCTCGAATTGCACTTGGACATCGTATCCAGCTCAACGACTGTGTAGCAACTTGGCTATTTCCCGCGGCACTACCTCTCTTCTAGAGCTATTTGACCTAATGGCCTAGGCTTCCTGGGATTTTAAATATATACTCAGATTTGCTCTTTCATTTGAGAATGTGTGAAACCAAAAGGTGACGCCACTGTTGGAGATTGACTATTATAGCATAGGTCGGGTACTAGCCAGTTCACTGCTAACTGCTGCTCGTAGGGCTAACTTGAGCTATTCGCGACCAATCATCTGCTACTTGAAGCTGATCTGTCTACGAGAGTTACTGTTTCTCTTCGTATAGTTATTGTCTTATCGTGTATTCTGTTTTCTGTTTGCGCTTGATTAACCACTTAGTCGATCACCCTTCTACCCTGATTACTCTGCGCAGGAGGGTCTTGGTTTTAATTATCAACTTCAAGCTACTTGGCAAATTGGCTATGTGCCCCTGCTTTTGATTGAGTACACATCAATATACTTCCACCAGTATCTTCTATGCTACACCACTTCACTGGCTATAATGCGAAAGCCTTAGATTAAATCACCTAGGCAATTCCATGAGGCTCAATTCGCTGGAAGTGGGCCAGGAGCAGGATCAAGCTTCTGTTTCTCTTGTTTCTTTTTTTGTAATTCGGTTTAATTCTCTCTATTAATTGGCCGGGGAGAGTTCTAAAGGGCGAGTGGTTTTGAATAGGGTGGCTCAAATTATAAAGTCCATTATTGAATAGATGGGTTATGAGATGATGCTTTGATTGGAGTTAAGATAATCCTGGTGCTGAGTCAGCAACCCCGCGTGTCCACAAGGTCGGTCTGAATCCCGAGTAAACAATTTAGATCCGTGAGAAAAACCGTATGAGACAGCGATATTTTAATCCCTATTTGGAAAGGCTGCAGGGACTTTGCGATCCTCCAGGGTTTGGGCGTTTAGGAGTAACCAATGGCTGCAATCCCTCGAAATACCGTTTGGCCTCTCAATGGCCGAGGTGGAGAGACCTTGCAATTGATCAACGCCTCAACGTCATAGCCCTTGTAGCTCTGACATCAAAGCTTTAGAGCTTCTACTTATTTCAAGAGGATGCATCCTTCATATTTTTTCGTCGTTCTACCAAATCTTCTCACACAGTGCATGAAAGATGGCCGAACAAGATAGATTGAATTCCCATTTTGGGGGCAATCGCATTCCGACCGAGAAAGCTCCGTCTTTGACATCAGGAATGAGAGCTGAGCAGGACACATACCGGTCGTATTTTGGTGAAAACAGAATTCCTACCGAAAAGATGGTACCACCGAGAGCAGAGCAGGAAACTTTTGGTTCTGCCTTTGGAGGAAACCGGATTCCAACAGACAAAATGGTACCACCCAGAGCAGAGCAAGAGGTTTATGATTCCGCATTTGGAGGACATCCAATTCCTACCGAGAAAGCTTCTAAATTCAGTCTTTCTAACCTAGGTGAGAATACCTGTCATTTTAAATCATAGCATTTCCTGACCAAGATCTTCAACAGGGAAAGCATCAACCTCCAATAGCAGCCATTCTGGGGCCGAGCAAGACCGTTATGGATCACATTTCATCCCACCATGGAATCCTCAGGTCAATGCTACTGCCATCGGTCTCCTTCAACAGAGTTTCCTTCCTGCCATGGCGAGCAACACCTCCTTGTCTCTCATCTCCTACACAATCGCCCGTCTCACGAACCGACTCGAATTGAAAGATTATCTCTGGCCTCTTGGTCCTCTCGTTACTTCTTGGACCGCTGCTCTTCAACGTCAAAACTTCGATGTTTCGCGAACCTGGTCTTCTCTTGCATATCCACAAAAACTCATCCTCGCCGGTCTAACTGCTTGGTCTCTTCGTCTCTTCTATCGTATCGCCTCACGTTCATATGCCCGCGGTCAAGACGACCCACGTTACACAGGGGTGAAGGAAGAGCCCGGTTTCTGGAATAAGTCATTGTTCTCGATGTTCCTTCCGGAAGCACTTGTTCAATCCGTTATCTCTTTGCCGTTCACTATGAGTCTTGCTGCACCAGAAATTCTTATTGCGTCGTCACCCCTTCCAGGTAACCCAGGTTGGCAAATCGCTGGAGCTGCTGGGGTTTTCTTCTTCGCCGCCGGATATGCCTTGGAGGTTAGCGCCGACTCTCAACTTGAAAGTCACAAGCAACAAGGTGATGCTGGTCTTTTGAGAGAAGGAGTATGGAGCATCGTCAGACATCCAAAGTAAGTATTTCCTCATCGTCCATACACCAGATTTCACGTACATGCCACTGACTTTTCTACCTTAGTTACCTTGGCGACGCACTCATCCACGCTTCTTTCCCGTTGGTTCTTTACGGTGCCGGGCTCTTCCATCCGTTGATGCTTTTAGCCCCTATTGCAAATTACGCATTCTTGAGATTCGTAGGCGGAGACAAAGAAAACGAAGAAACTCAAGAAGAGAGATATTCCAAGACTGACGGTACCAAATATGCACAATTTCAACAATACAAGTCAGACAAGAATAGCTTCTGGCCAAACCCAGATGAACTCCAAAACAAATGGTTGTGGATTATCGCTGGTATTGGCGCTGGTGGTGTTGCTCTTGAGAAGGGATTGAGGGAGTTCTTGTAATTGTGGAATATTTAATGTAAGATGAGTATACGACTACATTTTTTAATTGACAGAAAGGGAATTGGAAACTAAGGATTGCATGTCCATCTCTTGTATATAACGAATTCATGCAATTGGTTTCTTCCGCTTGTGCCGCTACACAATGCGCTACAGCAGGCATATTCACTTCCACTACTGTACTTTAATCTCATGTCTCCGTATCTGAGCTCCGTGCTCATCTCTACTTTACTCACCTTCGCTTCGTAGAATTCCATTTAATTAACCAAACGCAGCACTTAAGACCATTTGTTTACAAGTCTACATCACGAGAACGGCACACGAAATAATTTGCACAGCAAGACAAACCTACCTATCGGTTCTACTTTACACATTCAGCATCTAGCAGAAGCATTTCTGAAAAGAGATCGCATGGCTTCGTCTGTACTCGAAGACGAGTTGTGTTTCCCAACAGATTCAAAAGCCATCGGGACCATTGTGAGTGGACCGGTGACTGGCGCAGCGAACGAAAACAGCAAAGGGAAAGAGAAAGATAATGCAAATGCACCTGGAACAATGTTAGAAGATGCTGAGACTTCGCGTAACACGCTCGCTGGCGAAGAGCTTGCTGAGAACTTCAGGAGCTTGAATCAGTTGGGGAAAGGGGATCTTCAGCTGAATGCAGAAGACGATGTCTTGGAAGGACCACTCGAAGCATTACAATCGTGAGTCACGACTTCTACTCTCACATGTAAACAGAATATACACTGAAAAATAACTCACAGATCCCTCCACTCGGGTCGCTTCTCTGATCTAACTATTATCCACGGTCTTCGCCAATGGCGAGCTCACAAAGTAGTTGTTTGCTCTCAGTCCCCCGTTCTCGAAGCCATGATAGACGCACAAGCAAAGAAATCCTCGAAGCCGGTAAAGTCATTTTTCAATCCCTTAACTTCACTTGCATATTTCATTTGAAGAAGCTAACCTAATATTCTAGCCAAACACACTCGATCTCACCTCCTTTCCCCACGACACCACCACTGCCCTTATTCAATATCTCTATACATCCGCCTACACTATACCCTCCAGCGTCATCTACCTCTCCGCCCCAAGCTTCTCTCTCCCTTTCCACGAATCGGTCTTCCATCTCGGCGTAACACTGGAAATCCCCGCGTTGGAAGCGCTGGCAGCGGCTTCGTACCGGCATACGTTAGACACACAGATCACCTCACTGCCGGTCTACTTTGGCTTGATTCCTAAAATTTACGAGGCTACGACGAAACAACATTCGGGACTGAGGAAAGCGGTGTCAGGCGTGGCGGTGAAAGGGATTGAGGAGTTGCTGGCGAATGAAGAGATGAAAAATGGTTTCTGGAAGGTTTGTGCGGAGGTTCAGGAGTTCTGGGAAGAGGTCATGAGGGGTTTGATCAAGAGCAAAGAGATTTTGGTTGGGCTGGGTGATGTTGGAGAGGGAATAGAGAATCTGATGTGTGACCAATGTGAGGGAGAAGGAAAGGAACAACAGGGGTTTGAGATCCATGTCGTATGTAAGGGATGTAGCGAGGTTAGTGGTGTGGAGTTTTCTTGATTCCCGGTATTGTATGTGAATGAAGGATGGATAACATTTGTATGAGTATCTGGTTTGGATTAGGAATTTGTTTGCTGTGGGTATCAGGACGAAGTCGATGGTTAAGACTGGTGGATTCGAAAAAGTGGATTTAGCAGAGCCATCTTGACTTTTTTTAAGGTTGGCAGCCTATACTGGGAGGACTCATCTAGCAAAGGATGGATATGAACACACATTGAAGGAAATGTCTAATTTTACCGTATGTGTGTAGATCGTCCAGGTAGTATAATAGGATAGGACTTTGTTTCTGCAATTTACATCTTCGTATCCAGGCCGTTTAGTTTCTAAAACCCCCGGAACATATAAAGGTATACATAATTCTAACACCTTAGGGGAGCTCTGTAACAATGAACCACGATTCTACTTTATGTACTACTTCTGTCACGCATGAAGTCACTTCCCAGGAGTGTAGCTGCGTGGTCCGTGCATTTTACCCCAGAACGCGTTCCGAGTCGCGTTTCCTACAGTACCCCTCCAAAAAAAATGACGACCTCCCCTCATTAATTACAACAGCATCTACACTTCCTACTGCCGCAACTCTGGGTTTATCACATAAAATGACCACTCCCGATACCTCCACAACGATGTTGCCCCGCGAACTCACCCTAATTGTCGCTGCTACAAACAAAATGGGCATAGGGAAAGCCGGTACCTTACCTTGGACCGGTCTGAAGAAAGAAATGGCTTACTTCGCCAGAGTTACGAAGAGAGCAGATGCTGGTGTATGTTCCCCTCATATCACTATTTCCCATAGTTCAGGCGGAACCCGAAACACAGAATAGTAATTAACACAACCAGAAAACAAATACCGTAATAATGGGCCGCAAAACCTGGGAAAGCATCCCACCCCGCTTCCGCCCCCTCAAAGACCGCACCAACATCATAATCACCCGATCCGCGTCCCTCTCCGATACACCGCTGCCGCCCAACTCCCACATCACACACTCCATCTCTGATGCGCTTGCGCTAACCGCAACACTCGACGAGAACAGCGGGAGGAATTTCGTAATTGGGGGTGCGCAGATATATAAGGAGGCGTTGGGGAGGAGCGAGACGAAACGCATATTGCTGACGAGGGTTTTGAGTGATTTCGATTGTGATACATTTTTCCCGGTGGAGTTAAGGGAGGATGGGACCGCGGAGGGGTGGCGGAGGGTGCAGGGAACAGAGTTGGAT
>LLKJ01000273.1:0-81644 GCA_002242865.1 Clarireedia sp. CPB17
AAATTAGTTCTTCAGATAAATCAATATATATATTCTTAGTTCAAGATCTTATATATAGTCTGATTTGTACTTAATTCCAAATATGGAGCCATATGCTTTGAAACAGGCCTCTGGATCAACGGCTTCAGTGGGGCACGCATCTCTGGCCAAAAGTGCGTTTATCATCTCAATATTGCTGGGCATCGCTGCAATACATAATGGAATTCCCATAATTGGATGAACTCGATTGATATCCTCAGGTTCCGAAAATGTATTAACTATGATTTCAATGATGCCTGTAGTGATTTGTAGATTGGCGCTGACGAAGTCGGAGTTCCACCACGCGATTTGGTGTAAAACGCTCATCTTAACACAAGGGATGGCGACAGGGTTGAGTTTCGCAGTAGTATTGACAGAGAGGTCTGTCATTTGTGCTTGTAGGATCGAAAATGGGTCCAATGACGAGTTGTGGGTATTGATCAAAGGAGCATTCAAACAGGAAGGTTCGGCTCGAGAATGAAGGGAAACAAGATATCTAATAGATTCTAATGATTTTTCTGTACATTGAGCAATTAGATTCGCAAGTATTGATTGTGGATAGCCCGAGTTGGTGGAATGCTGATAGATAACGCTGATATCCGCGCCATTTGTCAGTAGCAAATCGGCAAGGTCAAAGTATTGGTTTTCAACGGCCAAAGCAAATGCTGAGGGCGAGCCATCCCCAATGGGTTCGATAGGTAACTTGGCAGTGATCAAATACTCTGCAATCCAAAGACCAGGAGGGGATGTCTGTGGTCTACAGGCAAGAAGCTGTAGAAACGAGTATTTCTTTCCGTCACCAACCGTGAAGCCTTTCGTAACTTCTGCACCGAAATGCAGTAGCAATCGGAAAATCTCACTGTTGTTTGTGGAAACTGCTGCTTCTAAAGGTCGAAACTCAAGTGACCCATTGGCATCGTGGCCAAGCTCCAATAATGCTTCGACAATGTCTTGATTTCCGAGGCGGATCTCGGTACAGAGTTGTTCTCCGGGTCGCGTACTTGAGAATTCGGCGTTTTGCCACGTTCGTGTCCGCTGGTGTCTATCGTGGAGAATGCGCAGTGTTTGAAACACGTCAGATTTGTACTGCGAACCTAACCTTACGAGTCTGCTTTGGAGAGTTGTGGGGTCAATGCTAGTTATTGTCTTGCCATGCGCTGCTTGAAGAGCCCAAGTTTCATCAAACACGTGTTTGTCTAATCCGGGAGTCTCATCCAGGTATTTCAAAATTTGTTCTAGTATCTCAGGATACATTAGTACGGCTGCCAGTTCAATAGCGGATTTTGCAGTGAGGTTTTTGTAGATGCTTTGAGCTCGTGGATTAGCACCAAGACTTAGAAGCACTCGTACAGCCGGAACGCTCCTCGTGATTACTGCACGGCCAAGAGGTGTTACTGGGATCTCAAGTAAGTCTTCCCAGTCAGCGTTGATACGACGAGCACTAATACCACATGGCTCTTCGATATCGGCACCGGCATCTAGTATCCTATTGGCCAAGGACTCCATTTCATTCTGCTGGAGTTCAAAAGCAGGTAGCCAGTGAAGTGCTGCCTCATCTCCCAATTCATGTCTCCCGGGAGCGGCTCCGGCGTTCAGCAGGAAGGTAGCACATTGATATTGCACGCTACGAACGGCGCAAAGAAGCGGAGTCTCGTGCAACAATTCGTTCCCAACGTTGATATCACACTTGTAAGTTATAACTATGTGCTTCAATGCTTCCAATTTGCCGAAAGTAGCAGCATAATGGAGAAGACCGTGGCCCACGTGATTCACGAACAATTTGTTGAAGGGACTTTCTTTTAACGTTTTGATTGGATCATCGTCTAGGCTCGGTGTAGATCGCAGGCATTCATTGTATTTTTCACCAAGCTCTTCTTTAATTTGAGTATCCAGGACCTGTAAATTGTCGAGGTTCCAGTCCTTCCTAAGCTTTCGCTCTGCAAAATGGGGCATTCCCACTCCTCCTGCCAAAGTCAGAAAAATATTCTTTCCGTAGTCAACCTCTTTCCGAAATTTTGCTTTCTCATCCGCCAGGACGAGGCGCTCCAAGATTATACGGGAATCAGATAAACAAAGTCTGTGTCCGCGAATGATTCCGAGTTTGATGTTCTGAAATAATGACTCCTGGGTAGTGAGCTGCGGGCAATCAAGTGCATTGCACACGCGCCAAAGCCATGCTTGAGCAAAATAGTCTACAGTACCGTCATCGTCCCACTTAGATGCTTCATGAAGCCAGTGACAAGCTTCCTGTGCATTGAACTTAACACCGAAGCCTGCCAGATGCGATTGAAATACATAGTATGCCGCTCTGAATGGTGGAAGCTCAACCGCGGAATTCGTCTGCTTTGCCCTTGCAGCAATTTTCAACTCTTCCACAATCTGCTCTTGTTGATTCCATGTAAGTAATTGTTTGAGCTTGAATGGTTCGAACAAGAACTCTCCTGCCTCTGGATGCGACAATTCTGGTCTGTACCCTGGAATGTTTTCTTGAGCATCGTAAAAATCACCCAACTTCCCAAGATTAAAGCCAACTGAATCGACATTCATAGTCCACCTTCGAATACCATCATCGTCATTCTCTGTCCGTTTGCGTTCTCTTTCGTTTTTTGCGTTTACCTGTCGCATGAAATCGTCGATTTTGTTGACCTTCATTCCTTGGAGTGCAAGTTGCGCATCTGAAAGACTGCGTTCGGCCGGATTCACTCTGATCGTTTTGTACAGCACATAAAGTATCATTTCATATGTGCTTACATGAATTGCGTATTTTGAATAATAGTTTGTAGCACTATGAATGGCGAGTTCGATCAGTTTATCTTCCTGTTTGAGTGCTCGGGTGATAATCCTGGCTTGGCCAATGTCGTATCCAGCCAAACCCAGTGGCCCCCTCATGTCGATGCCGTCCAGAAGCGTCCTCCATACTAGGAAGCCAAAGGAGAACACATCGGTCTTCTTCAAACCTTCTGCGGATAGCACGCTCGACGCCTCGGGAGCGTCGTATGGAAAAGTTCCAAGAATAAGTGATTGGGAAGCATTGAGCGAGGTGTCCATCGCTGCGCCTCCGAAATCTGCAAGTTTCGCAAGATACGGTTGGTCCTTTGGCTCATCATAAGGATTATCGAAAACCAACACATTTTCATGTTTCATATCCCCATGGACAATCCCACAAGCATGGAGGATTGAAAGGCCACGAGCGATATCATAGCAGAGCTTTTGCTTCACTTGAGTTCGAAGTGTTGTGGATTCCTGTAGAGCGCTCAGAGATCCATGCCTCGCATACTCCATGGCAAGCACAGGGTATACGGAAGTTGACCCATTCCCAGAAGACCAGTGTAAGCCCAAAAGCCGAACCATATTTGGATGATAGCGCAGAAATGGATGCAAGAGTGCTCTAATTTCGAGGAGTACACTGCTCCAATCGTTGCGTGCCAGACTATGCACATGTTAGTTTTCCGCTGTGGGATTGTGGCAAGATGACCAACTTTGATTTAGCTTTCGGCTTGACTGTTTTCACCGCGATGTATTCTCCCCACCTCTGCGCTTGGAACGTCTTCCAATTCTTCTTATACTTGGATTCTGCACGAAAGACAGAGAACTGACTGCCCTCGCCAAGTTTATTCGAAAGAGTATCCGCTTCGATCTTTTCGTTCAGGAAGATGTTGGTACCATCATCCCTTAGATTTTTCTCGAGATAGGCTACGTGGCATATGAAGGAAGCGAATTTTCCATTTTCCTTCCCGCTGCTGCCTGATTCACTGGATTGCACTAACTTGTGAGAATCCGAGTGGGGCAAGGAAGATGTGGCTACTGGCTCTGAGGTGACAAAATTTGAGGTATCGAACTGATACTCTGTCATGGTGTTTCTTGTTCTTTGGACAACAATGTTTGATCCTTACATAAACTTGTTGGTGAAAGAAGAGGAATCGGGAAGGTTTTCGATGTGCCAGAGCTTTTATTCTTCTGAGTTACTCAAATCTCTCCAGCCTCAGCTTCCACTTCTATGAAGTTGCATGCTCGGGCGCTCGCACGACGATTTCATTGGCTGGATATGACACAGCCTCTGGTAGCATTGCCCCCACCATTCAGCTCTCTCATATCCGAACACCATAAAGCCCGACATATGTTACGTGGGCGTTTTGATCATTTGAACGTAATTCATCTGAATTCATTTCTCACCAAAGGTAATGTTGGATCCTGGAAGCTTCATCGCGATAGCCCTTGCGTCATACTCAGGCGCTGTCAAAGCATGGGCGACTTTCCGCGCAGCTGCTCACTTCTCGGAGGATGCAGATGAACTAGTTCTAAAGCTTGGCCTAGAACGATTCCGTTTCGAGACTTGGGGCCGCAACGCTGGGTTGGAACAAAACACCTTCCATCCGAACCTGTTTCCCGTGGTAGATCTCGTAACGAAGATTCTAGATCGCATCAGGATACTCTTCGAGGATGCAGAGACATTGCGGAGTCGATATGGACTAGTTGATGATGCGAAACCAGATAGCGGACCGAGAACAACAGAGAAGTTCATTGCCAGAATGCAGCAATCAATCTGCTCGACCGTCATGCGACTTGAGTTGTCGAACCGAATAGAGGCAGAATGTGCAAGGGGGAAGGGCCAGATATCAGCCGTTCGGAAGGTTTACTGGGGCATGCGAGATAAAGTGAAGTTCCAGGAGTTGGTTGAAGATGTCGAGACGTACATTGAAAAATTGAACCAACTCCTCACAGAGTCCCAGATGAGATCTTACGCAGAAGACCAGGCAAGAGCCAATATTGCGATTGTCGGCAACATCATCGATGAGAAATATCTGGCATTGATACGAAAAGCAATTGAAACCGGGACGCGAGATCAACCGATTAGTACTCTTGTTGAACGAAAGGCGCTCTCTGACCAGCCGTGGAATAACAGAGGGAGCACGGATATAAGTCATAAAACCAAACTGAAGACACTTCTCTTGAAAGACTTCGAAATCATCGGAGACTCGAAGCTACCCAAGCGCTGTCTTGCCCGTCGAGCTGGTTGTCCTGGAGAGTTGTTTCTACTTGAGAGGAAAGATCATCCACTCGAATCTTCCAGCTCTAAAGAGATAACCGTCGAAAAGCGAGTCGAAAGATTGGTCCTGCTTTTGAGCAGGCAAAGGGAAGATCTCAATACCCTGCATGCCGTTGGCTATATTGCGGACCGACCCAACTCATGTTGGTGGCTAGTATTCCGCTTTCCTTGCCACCAACAAGAGACAACAACTTCACTGCAGCCAGTTTCACTTTTGACTCTTCTCGGCCCAAGTATCCTGAAAAGAAAGCCCGCATTGGAGCAGAGGTTCAGGTTGGCTTACCAACTCGCAAGCACGCTCTCAGGCTTGTACAGCAGTAGTTGGATGCATAAAAGCCTTCGTAGTGATAACCTCCTGTTTCCATATGCGTATGACCCAAAGCATACGACAACGCTAGATGGTCTAGATGGGTTAGCGAGCTTGTCATCACCTCTCCTCGCGGGCTTTGAGTACTCACGTCAGGACTATGAAAGTCAAAGCCTCGACACATTGAAACAGGGTGATAAATCAAGCGTCATTTATAGACACCCCCTCTATCAAGGCGAAGCTGCAAGTGGGTATAGAATCGAATACGATATATACTCTCTTGGACTCATTCTCGTAGAGATTGCTTTCTGGCAGTCGTTGGCAACGTTCCTGGATGCTCGAGTTACCAAATCTACGTCGGATGCGAAAAGAAGTCTATCATCGAAATCTGAAAGTTTTCAACAGCCAGACGCCGAAGAGTTGCAGAAACGCGTCCTGTATCGAGTCGATAGTGAGTTGGCGTTTCGAGTGGGCACGGTATATCGTGATGTAGTGAGGTGGTGTCTGACGATGGCGGATGAGTCGCATGCCAGACTTGTTAAGAATATGAGAGGAGATTCTATCCAGGATGAGGAGTGGCATCCTGCCTTGGAGTTTTACAACAAAGTTGTGGTCCCTTTGAGTCAGGTTGCAAGACAGGGTATGAATATCGAATGAGGTGGAAAATGGAGGGCTTGAGGATCAGTTAAAGATCTTAGAAAACTAGTTATGCAAATACTTTGCCGTGAGATACTTTGACTCAGTATCGTGGAAGACGTGATACTCTGTACATACCAAGGATTCAGAGATGATGTTCGTCGAATCCTTGAGCTGCAACTTTTGCAAATTTGCCGGCCTAGCATCCCTTACACTTCCTTAATATTTGCAGACCAGTGTCGTTCAGACCTGCGGGGGACGTCTGGTGAAAGTGGATGGGAGTCGGGGCCCATATGAGAACTGCTTGACATATTCCGTACCTTTGGAGTTCTCGAATCTTTTGACTTTCATCTTATTGGGATCTCTTCCTATCCGCCCACTCCGCTCTTCTTCTTCTGTCTCCGCTCTGACCCTGTGCACTTCTGTTTTGCTCAAGGAAAGGTAAAGCATCTCCAGTGAGTCTCGAGTCAATCTGCCACGAAGCTTCACCCTCGTCGCCGTATTTGTAAAACATCCGCGATGAGGTCATCAAGAGATATCCTCGGAACAAACGCTCCGCCTCCCGCTAGTTTCTCGAACACAGTTAAGCTGAAGCCCGTTGTCGCTCCGTACCTTCATCCAAGTTTCCACCTGCTGAGAATGGATACCCTTCGCTGACTGACTTCATCTTCCCTCCATTAAATTCACTGTAGTCGTTGCGAGACGATCGCTTGACTCCAACTTATTGATAGCTGTGATGTGTGTGGTGGCCTTACTTGCTACTTGCTACTGGCAAATTACGTGTAGTTCCTGATAGGAGATTCTACGATAGTCACTTCACCGTAATGGCGAAACGCACAAGCATCGGCATTAATTCTCCTACAGCATTTTTGATATGCTGCTTACGAACATTTGATGCTCGAAATTGACGCAAGGGGAGGAGCCCAGTGAGAGAGTAGAGGATAGAAATGATGGTCAGGTTACTTTGACACAACTTAGGCTTGACCAATATCTCTAGGAAGTACTCCTAAGAAACAAACGACCGCTGAGCTCCTTAAACCGGGTGTGAAAAGTAGACGGCGCTGAGTTCTGAAAATTGATTTGGATAGAATGTACATTGCGTTGAACACGCGCGTAGTTATTATATGTGACGGTGCCGGTAGACTCGCTCCCTAGGAAGTCGTAGCTTGGCGATAGTAAGAATTTGACCATCGAAAGTCATCCGACGGATAGAAGAGAAATGAAACCCCGAGGTAGTGTTTTGATTGTTGCTTCTCGGTCTGACAATTATACAATTCCCTCACTAAGCATAAGCTCATCTACCATCATAGAATCCTCAGGAAGAACACCAACAGGACGTCCCTTATAATACAGAGGCAGAGTAGGCACGAAACTCTTGGGATTCTCAAAATAGAACGTCCTCATCGGCGCGGCTTTGGAGTACTGCACTGTGACAGTCTCGGTATTCACACTCTGAATAATAGCAGCATAATCCTTTGGACTGAATCCTTCACCTAGACGAGCCTCACCTGCAAACGTAGTAGCAAGATCTTCAAGCTCGTACCAACCCTGTTTTCGCAACTGCAGCAACCATTGTACCTCTGATTTGTTTTGTCTTGCGCGCGCAAACGCCGGATGTTGAGATGCGGCTTCGGGTTCTTTGAATTGGAGATCGAATAGCTTTCCCTGAGCCGTGGAAAGTTGGTCGCGGAGGAAATCGACCATGCGATTCTGCACGGCGAGCTCTCCTTCTACCTCTGCCACTTTGGTAGTCAGCTCTTCGACCGATGCGCTGAGCTTCTGGTTGGTGATGCGCGCTTTCTCGCTTCGTGATTCCTCCTCTGATAATTTTGCCGCCAATTCATTGATTCTGCGATCTTTGGCCAAAAGCTCCGTAGCCTGTCGTGCCACCAATGTCTTCCCTTTCACGTTTAGGGAGTTTGGTAAGGAAGGTTCTTCATTCCAGTTGTCGAGTGTCGAGAGCGGGCCACGTAGGAATGGCACTGATTGTCGGGATCGAAGATTGCTCCGTGATAGCTCTGAGTAGACATTCTCCCTGTTCCCAGATCTATGTTAGTGTGTGAGTATGGATATGGGTATGCGTATGCGTATGCGCATGCACAGATATAAGGTGCAGATATAAGGTGTAAGGTGTAAGGTGTAAGGTGTAAGGTTCTTGTGATTGATGATTGTCAGTTGCATAATAATAAGAGCGCGCTTACGATTGATTCATCTTGCTTTAATGTAGAAGTCTAGCTCTTATTCCTAACTCTGGGCGGATAACAAGAAGAGGATAAGTTGCTGATCGCACGTTCCTGAGTACATTTGAGGATCACTTTGTACTGTGTTAAGGGAGATATCCGTAGAATAGTGAATTAATCATATTCTTCATCTGAATTTAGTATCGTCACCCTTGCGGTACTGAAATTGGAATTAATTACAGAAAAGTGTAGATCTCGGGAATTTCGAGGTGGTGCGCACGGCTCACCCCTTAACCTTATACTATGGACATTGAGACATCCATATCTTAAACTTGCGACAGCTTCAAAATAAAATCTACTTGTATACAAGTACAACAAGGAAGGTCACCGTCGACCTGCTTCAAGCACTGTTAACTAGTCCCCGATTTCATCGATCCTATTTTCCCCTTTCAGTCATATCTAAGTACAGTCTCCCCCCACGCGAAGGATTCGGCCAGCCTCTTCGCAGCGATCGAAAGAAATATGCCATACTCCGCAACGCCGGATACCGGTATGCAGCACTGACAGAGCCAACCGATCGAAGGCGCGATTCCGCCTGGGAACAATGCCTCAAAGGTCACGCAGCAAGGGCATGAAGATTCAGGGATAGTTCGTGTGGATTACAAGCCTAGGACTGGAGCGCGATTGATCCTGTTAGCACAAGCCTACAGAGTGATCCTCGGGAGCAGTGGGCGAGGGGAACGAACGAGGTGAGTCTGGTGGACGCGCAACATGGACGGATCAGCAAACATTACGCCCGTAACACTCAGCAGACGGTTGAAGATGATGGCGACTCGATATCAACGGACTAGAAGAAGGAACACCAAATAACAAGCATGCAACACATAGAGAAGACAATCCTATTATAAAATTACCATCTTGCCATACGTACACTAGCTGGATGGTTCTAGTTGCAAGCTTTATACTCAACTGAAGTTTCAGAGAGAGCTACATCAGGCAGAGAAGGCTATATGGTCCCCCGATTAGTCTCTTGCGATCCCTGCTCATCACGATAATATACAATGAAAAGGCAGATTGGCCATGGCATTTACTTCTACGACATCTTAATGTACAAGCACAAGATGAGAATGAAACTTAGGACACCCAACGGATCGAGGAGCCTCCACTGAGAGATTCATTTCCATACAGTCGCACACAAGCATCCTCAACACCCACTCACTACATTAGACATCGTCTCACATTTTGGTCCGAGTTCTAGGACAACAAGGCATTCACACGGGCAATCGCCATAATCCAAACCTTGGCTTTTACGTGGTAGAGAGGAGACAGAGAAGACAACAATCAAAGGAATAGAATGAACGAGCTCAAAAGATGAATGACATTGTTATCACCGGCTGTCACATAGTATGCAGAGTGCGCCCACTCTGACTAGATTTAAACCAACATTTACCTGAGCAACCGAGCAACGACGAGCAGACTTCATGATTTCTACGGCACGTTCTCCGATACTACAAATATTTGCGTTCTCCTGTCATCAGTAGGTTTGAGAAGATAATAATCATGTCTCATCTTTTTCTCTCTGCAGGTCTCTTCTTTCGGCCTGTCTGCGGCACATTATCAAGGAGTGTCATTCCGGGGCCTAGTTGGACTCATGAGGTGCTACTGTTTGTTTCTTGACACTGGATTCTCTTTGTCATTTCTGCATACATACGTTCGCCCCGTGACCGTTTCATCAGTTGCTGTTGTCTCTTTTCAGTACTGCAGTTCGGGGTATCAATTCTACAAGTAACGAGTCCAAATGGCATTTCAATGGGTCGGAAAAGTCTACTAGTCACGCGTGAAGTGGCATTTATCTCGGTCATAATTATCCTGTGATACAAAAGGCATGTTTATTCAATTCACCCATTTTGCTTCCTTTTCGGCATATATTCTTCGGGATTCTGTGGTCCCTTCCCATCTCCAGTCCACCCTTTGATTCCTCGACTTCCGTCACCACTGGCGAGATGATCCTCGAAATCTCCATCTGGAAATTCAGTTGCTTTGGCTGAGCGATTTACTTCAGAACCCTGAGAAAATGTCAATAATTGCTAGTAACTAATCTCAAACGTAACGAACTGACCTTCCCATCCGCATCATGGACTATATTTCCCAACCCAGGATCAGCCTTCCACTCGGCATCCGCTCGCCTGCTGTCCACCCTCTGGGGACTATCCGTTCTTCGATTCAATCCACTTGACATATTTGAGGATAGGTATTTATGAGTCCAGAAATCAAATCTGAGTTTGTTAAATCTTGAAGACAGAATAAGATACAAATCTGCAATAAAGGATCAATATATATCTTGTGGTGGAGGTTCTCAGCAATTATTCTGGATGATGTCAACAACGCGAATTCGCGGGGATGATGGCTACAGCATTTCGTCACCCTGTATCAAGGGTGCATTTCATCCTCGAATCATCTTACGGCTTCGAGATGATCTCTCCAAATGTACAAGAGTAACAAGCCTTTTATCGAGATATGAAAACTAGGAAGTCGAACCAATGCGAGCAAAATAGTGTTTACCAAGACGGTGACGTGTATTCTTTATGTATGTTGATGTATGTTGATGGATATAGTATCGGTCTCTACATACCTTCCACGGCCTTTTCCTTGAGCTAAACAAAAGCCGTCTCAAAGCCATCACTTTACTCAACTTTTACCTATGATGGCAATTCGTAGGCGTTCCATCTGCATTTTCGAGTTTCAGGAGTAGTTAAAAAGTAAGATTCGTGCCAGTAGAGCCCAACACTCTATCGAATTACTTATGCAAGTAGAAAACTCAATTTTGGGGTTTCCCCCCAAAGCTTCGCCGTCCATAAAATCATGGAGATAAGTTTCCCCAACCAGTTGATGTATGCCATCCCCTACCTCGCGAATAACAAAGGGCACTTGAAAGCCAAGAAAGACCGCTATTGCATCGCCTTCCTTCAGTGCCATGGGGCCTAGACCAAGATGGCCTTGCGAACTCACAAAGGGTTTCCTCGCTCGAGCTCGCGTCGAAATCATACCGATGTACTTATAGCCTGTTACTTTAGCGAAGGATTCTCGGCCCACTCTTGGTGGCATACCGTTGCTCTCCGGTATATCCAGCACACCGTGTGCCCGCGGAGTATCCTCATCTGCACCGATCAATTGGAGCATCGCAGCAGCTTTCAGCATCTCTTCGTTTTCCCGCGACAGTTCGCCCTTTCGATTACTTGTAGCATCCGCTGTCGATGTACGGATAACACATAGTAGGTGCTCGTTCCTGTTGTAGTTCTTTCCACCCCCTTTAACAGAAAGCTTACTCAAATCAAGCAGGACTCGAGTCCATTCCTGGGACCAGTAAATCATGTTTCCTCCGCTATCTGCGACTTCTGTGTATGTCTCCCCAATCGCACTGACAATATCCACCACCACGCCATTCAATCCAAGGAGGGGCTTAGGTGTGATGATTCGAGAAAACTCGATACGCGTCCGGAATTCGCCAGAAGCGCTGTATCTTGGCAGCAGGAAAGGCTCGTAGGATCTAGGGGCAGTTTGCAGATACATCTTAAGATGCATTCAGAAGTTGTAGACCCAAGATGGCAAACTCTGAATCTTTTTGGAGAGTTGGCAGAGCGATAGTACGGAGAGATCGCCTTCTCTCAATAAAGCCCTAGTTATAGCTTCGTATACTTCATGGCAAGATAGCCGGTAATTTGGCATGATCCCCAAGGTATCTCTGTTACTGGCCAATCCAAGTAGCCCGTAAATTTTATCCTCCGGTTGAGTAGACTCCATCCTATGGACTCTAAACGCAGCAAGTCCACTTAGCTCAACACAAGTTGCCCTAAGCAGGACCAGTAAATTAAGTGAACGCTACTTCAAGACGACACCGATCCCAAGAACCATACTCGGTCGCAGATCAAAACTGGCCAGCCCAACAGCCTCTTCGTAGTCGGTTAGGTGGCGGTCAGTGGTGTGTCAACTTCGTAACGACACCGCGGAAGATAGTGGTTGCATCTAGAGCTGACGTACTCATTTGCGAGTCAACTTATTTTTTGCCTACTAACAAATCAGATCGGTAGAGTTCTCAGAATACTAGTTGGCTTCGAGCGGTTCGCGAAGAGCTCGGAAGCTGCTCGCCTGCCAAACACTTCAAGAAACGTACCACAGACGAAACCTACAGCCTTTGCAACGGCGAATTCTTGCAGGAGCTAGATACGACTCCACCACCCGTGTTTAAACAATGCAGCCATGCCTTCAAGTGGAAAACACATCGAAGCGTCATGTCGATCACCAAGTTTGTAGAAGAGATCACAGATCCAACGTAGTGGGACGTCGTCTGTCTTGCCTAATTCATCGCTCCTTACCACGTTGAATATGACATTTCCACCATCGGGAGACGTTCCCTTGTCTCGCAGCTCAACTGGCTTAACGAAAAGTTCTGCCCACTTCTGGCGTATTGGCGCCGTAAGACCTGCGACGTTGCAAAGCAAGGCTTCCTCTCCAATCATACTCAGATAGCCCATTACTCCATCACTGGCATCATCGGATGGACCAAGCCAGACTGTGACGTGCATCGCTTGATGGTAGGTTTCGCGCATGAGCTGCTCCTGGTCACTCTTCTCGACGTTATTCTGCTGGTCGATACATACAGCGTCAAGCCATAGCGCCCCACTAGAGTCCAGCCTGAGGTGAAGAAGAGCAGAGTGAAGGTTGCGTGTGACGTGCATGGGATTATTGTTCACGTGTATTGGTAGGGTAGGGTATCCTTTGAATCACCCCAAGTATAGGACAAAGCAACATAAGGAGGCGCCTTGTCGAGCGGAACTGCAGACAACTCGCAATAAATATCCTGCTCGTCGCCGAGCGATCTTTGACCGCTACTGCTGGTAACGCTTCTGTCTTGTCTTGTAGTGAGATGAGTCTTATGTGCCAGGAAGGATTGGCGAGCGGGAAATATTTGAAGTTTGTCATGATGAGCGGTCTACACTGTTCCTACGAATCTAAAAATGCAGTTATCTCAAGTTAAACTGCAAGTATTTTAATTTTACTAATTGTACTTCGTATAATCTCTAGATCAAAGTGACTGTGAATGTTTCAAACAGTATTGTTTGTACGCCACGGCGCCGGCGTACAGTAGTCAGTAGTCGTATGTGGCGCGGGGTGACCAGGCCACACTCTAGGCTGGCCTTATTCTCGGGTTCCCACAGCTTTCCATTCACCGTCTACTCTTCTGAATACTTACAAACACCTCAGAATATAAAATGCTTGCAGATTCTCCTTTTCCCGCTGAGAACCCAGAAGTGGAAGCTCTTCATTGGACAGCAATGGCGGGAACAGGCAGCGGTCGACGCGTTTGTTGGTTCCTTCACCGGCAGTCATGCGGTGAGTGATATGGATGGATTAATGAATATAAAAGCATCGCAGGCCCCTCTCTTGAGATCCAACTTTCATTACACATCGCACAATGTCTGAATCACAAGAATTAATCAGGAAGGTGGAGGGGCGCGTCAAAGAGTTCATGGCGAAATACGATGCCTCGCATGATTTCAACCACATCAAACGCGTCGTTCGCAGAGCGCATCTCATTCACGACAAGATCATCAAGGCAGCTCTCGATGCTGGAGACGAAGCGCCCAACTTTGACATGACTACGATTACCCTTTCCGCGATGTTGCACGATATTGGGGATAGGAAATACGTCAAGGAAGATCAAGACGCAACGACGATGATACGCGACCTACTTATCAAAGCTGGGGCGGATGGATACTTAGCCCAGAAAGTACAAACAATTTGCCTGGGCGTTTCATACAGTTCGGAAATCAAAGATTTTGAGAAGGTTAAGAAGCTCATCGAACAATACCCGGAGCTGGCGATTGTGCAAGACGCGGATCGTCTTGACGGCATTGGAGCAATTGGTGTCGGACGCGTTTTCTGCTACGGTGGTGCAAAGACGGAGAGGTCTATGGATGAAACAATTGTAATCTTTGACTCAAAGCTGCTGAAGTTAGAACCTCTAATGAAGACTGGACCTGGAAGAGAGATGGCTCAAGATGCTACTGCGCGCTTGAGGGTTTTCAGACAATGGTGGAAGGAGGAAATTGTGTTGGAGAAGGAGTACGAATTACGGTCCACTTCATAGATCCCATCGTCATCCGATAGAAAGATAGATGGGCGGCCTTGGTTTGACGTCGACAGCATGTGAGTTTGGGTTTTGTTTTAGACAGTTCGATATTTGGCTTTGAAGTATTCATTGCTGTTGTGAGGCTCGAACCGAAGACGTGGAATTACCGCACCTCCTAATGATACTGTTTTCAAATGCTTTCTTTCTCTACTACCTCGTGAATAGAGTCTGCTTCAATGGCGCCAGCGACCCATTATGACAGAGCAATATCTGTGTGGTTTCAGGGAACGGCTTTCAGTGGTGCCGCACCTTTTCGTTCCCTCAATCTGCACTTGTTCACATGATATCTCGCACAAAGAGGCGGGGTTGTCGATCACTGCACCTACTAAGGTACTATGCCCCCCCGGATCAAAGGTTAGTTTTTCTGCGTCTTGCCACCCAAAATTTAACCTTTGTTCCGGGGGAGGATAGTAATGAGCATTATCATCTCAAACCCCAGCAATTTTTCCCCAAATAAGGAAGGTCATGGCACACCAATGCATGTTCTAGGGTGCCTCTTGTGATGTGTTACTGCATACAAGTTTTAATGAAGAATAGCCAACGTTATCGACCCCTCATCAATGCGGTATTCCAACTTCAAAACTCTGGCAATTGGCCCTTTTCCTTGTTGAGTTTACATCATTCCACTGCTTCCGTTCGTACCATCTCCATCCGTCATGATGTTTAGAACATTACTACAACTACTCGTCTTTTTACTTCACCCTTTCTCCGCCCTCGCAAGTTGGAATACAACGAGCTCTATGTCAACCAATTCGAGCTCTTTCGATGTCTTTAAATACCTGAATCTCCTAATCGGAACTGATAATGGGGGAAACGTATTTGCCGGCGCAACTCTTCCTTATGGAATGGCAAAAGCAGTTGCTGATGTCAACGGTCAGAATACGGCTGGATTCTCCAGTGATGGTAGTGGTGTGACAGGGTTTTCGCATATGCATGATTCGGGGACGGGAGGCAATCCATCTTTGGGAAACTTTCCATTATTTCCACAGTATTGTCCCGAGGATGTCATTGACAACTGTGATTTTCTGATTGCCGATCGAGCAACTCCCTACCTAAACAATTCCGTCGTGGCCACACCAGGATATTTCAGTTTGGGATTGGCAACGGGAATCCAGGCGGAGATGACCACGACAGAGCATGCTGCTTTGTATCATTTTATGTTCCCTCCGGTTTCGTCATCAAATGGCTCTGCACTAAGCCCCATGATTCTCTTGGACCTAACGGATCTTGCGGCGAGCAGGCAAAATGCTACAATTAGTTTAAGTGATGATGGTCGCATCAAAGCCAACGGGACATTCATCCCTAGTTTTGGAAGCGGATCGTTCATGTCTTATGTCTGTGTTGACTTCTCTGGGGCAAGCATCTTGGATAGTGGCATATGGGTGAATAATCGGGCAGGAACGGAGCCGAAGGAGTTGTTTGTTACGAGAGGTATTAATTTATTCTACATCCAAGCAGGAGGCTTTGTACGCTTCAATCGCCCCGCAAACGGAACAGTCAGCGCAAGAGTTGGTGTTAGCCTGGTTAGTTCTGATCAGGCGTGCCGAAATGCAGAGAACGAAATTCCTGGGCCGGAATGGGACTTTGATGGAGTAAGGAAAACCGCTGAAGATGCATGGAGAGAGAAACTGAGCGTGGTGACTGTGGCGAGTGGTAATGTCAGTGACTCGTTATTGACCAGTTTTTACAGTGCAATTTACAGAACAATGATGTCGCCACAGAATTATACTGGCGAGAATCCCTTGTGGGAGAGTTCTGAACCATACTTCGATTCATTCTACTGGTACGTGCTCAAACGGGGAATCATGAGGCTTGAACTGACGATCGTCTAGCATCTGGGATGCATTCAGATCGCAGCTACCTTTCCTCACCATCATTGATCCATCCGCGCTCTCAGAAATGATCAGAAGTCTCCTGGATACATACAAGAACCTTGGTTGGCTTCCTGATTGTCGCATGAGTCTTTGCAAAGGTTTCACCCAAGGCGGGTCTAATGCCGACAATGTCATCGCGGATGCCTATGTTAAGAACCTGACAGGCATTGATTGGCAGCTTGCGTATGATGCAGTCGTCAATGACGCAGAGAACGAACCTCTAGACTGGTCTAATGAAGGACGTGGTGGTTTGATGTCCTGGAAATCACTGAACTATATTCCTTACCTGGATTATGATTACCTTGGGTTTGGTACCAACTCGAGAAGCATATCCAGGACACTAGAATATTCTTACAATGACTTCTGCATCTCGACTCTGGGAAGGGGTCTAGGGAAGGCTGATTATGTGAAATATTATCAGCGTGCGACGAATTGGAGAAATTTATGGAAGGAAAATCAAAAATCGTCAATTAACGGAGTAGACACTGGGTTTACTGGATTCTTCCAACCGAAATATCTGAATGGTACATGGGGTTATCAGGATCCTATTCTCTGCAGTCCACTGGATGGGTTCTGTAGTTTGACATCGAACCCACAAGAGACATTCGAGGACAGCATTTGGGAATATCAATTGTAAGGCATCCCTTTCTGCATTCCTACACCAAGGCTAATGATACAATAGCTTCGTTCCGCATGACGTAGCATCTCTCATCGATCTTCTTGGAGGACCTGATGCATTTATCTCTCGTTTGGACTACCTGCACACAAGTGGTCTCACAGATATCGGCAACGAACCATCCTTCCTAACGGTCTTCCTGTATCATGTGCGTCCTCCTTACTCTCTTATTGATACCCCCACTAATATACACCAGTACGCAGGTCGGCCCGCCCTCTCCTCTACCCGCGCACGCACATATATCCCTGGTTACTTCAACGACTCGACCACCGGCCTCCCCGGTAACGATGATACTGGCGCAATGGCATCATTCACTGCTTTCACTATGATGGGTTTGTTCCCCAACCCAGGTCAGAATGTATATTTGATCATACCGCCGTTCTTCGAATCAGTAAGTTTCAGAGGTGAGGGAGGGAAGGTGAGCACGATTAGAAATGTGGGTTTCGATGGTGGGGTGAGGAATGTCTTCGTACAGAGTGCAAAGTTGAATGGAGATGTCTGGACAAAGAATTGGATGTAAGCTTACCTTTTCTTGCTTGTTTTGAGGCTTGAGCATTGCGGGATGTGGATGTGCTATGAGATGGAAATGTCCTTGAAGATTTCACTTTCCTGGGGGATTTACATAAGGGATTCAGTTACTAACTATTTGATAGTGGACATGAATTCTTCACGGAGGGCATGACGCTGGAGCTGGTGGTGGGAGATACGGAAAGTGAGTGGGGGACGAGGGAAGAGGATTTGCCGCCTAGCATGAACGCCGGCGAAATGAAGTTCTGAGTCGGAACCCTTCACTCGTCCAAACTCACTTGCCCTTACTGCACGTATTTCAAACATTCAAACAATGTTTATAGATATTTTTAACAGGCCTTCGTGTCCACCATATCCACTCTACGTCTACCGTAACTCGCCGTTGCCCTTCATTGATTGTGAAAGAATTTCTATAGCCTCTGTCGGCAAGATCAATCCCACGAAAAAGAGCCCTTTCTTGATGTTGTGGGATCCCTAATCCCATAACAGACTTGCAGCAAGTAAGCCTCCGCAGACGCCTTCGTATATCGCTATCTTTCTCCACAAACCACCATGCCTAACGAAGACCAACACAGCCAGGGCACGTCCCAAAACCGAAACCTTCATTGCAAACTTGTCTCTATTCTTCGCCGCAATCAAATAAAATGTGCTATGTTAAATTTCAGTTTACCTCAAGACACTGCATTGAAAGACGGTTGATTTGATGAAGATATCTACCCAACGGTTATGGAGCCCAAAGCAAGGGCATGGATAACTGGTATTGATTCGATGCCCAACATCTCCAAGTTTTTGTTCGCCGCTGAGGTTGAAAGAAGATTAACTACCCCGTTTGCAATAGTTATTATCCCCTGTAGGAACAACATAGTCGATGAGGCGTGCATGATCTCTGTTTGGCTTCAATGTTGATTGTTATATGGATATGTCTCGTCGAGGTCCTCTCGAGTATCTTTTTGTTCTACGCCAGGTCGCGACTTACGACTGTTTGGTCTGTGATTCGATCTGTATTCATTGCTGAATTAGCATGAGGGACATCGATTAGAGAGTATCTGACTCCTCCATATCAAATTCATCATCGATGTAGGATATACATACTGAACGTTGATGAAGTATCATGAGAGTGCAAAGCATATGTATCCAAAAGTAGTTTCTCCTCACCGTGTAGTAGATGAGCTTCGTATATATAGATTTTCTGGACTGGTTTCGACAGCTCTTCCGATTGGCCGCGAGAGAACTTGGACGGCTAATCCTCGACGGGAGGCACGATGACCAATCCTTGGCACTGCATAGATGTCGTCGCATCAGCAAGTCTCCTATATCCAATCAGATCTTTGGCAAACAGCCATCAGTTGTCATAAAAACGAATTTGGCCTGGAAAGGCTATCACCCGTTCCTGAGGTCTTAATTGGCAATTGCAATCGATTTAAATAAGCTCCAGACAAGCTCCAGAGAATTGCTTGTTAGAATAAGAATAATTTTATATTCGAACAGTGACCCCTTCTGCAAGCTATCCTTATCTTCTTAGACTGCTACATCCCATCAACTATGTAGTTAGTAAATAGCTGCTACCTCAAGCCACAGTGAGCCTTGAGACTTCTTTTCTTTCTATTCGCCGAAGTTATTCGCATTTTATTTTCATTCCATTGAAATTTTTCATCGAAATAAAAACCTTTACTTGCTGCATTTTAACGTTACATCATGTAAATTTTATTTCCATACGGAAATAACCCTGACTCAGCTCCTAAGTCCCCTTTCTATCCTCAGGGCCACTGAGGTTCCTTGCAAGTATTCTCCGCTGTCCACTCGTTGATCTTATCAACCATCCATCCGGACTTGTAAACGACCTTTCCATCATCCGACGGAGCTTGAAAGTTACCCAACCTGAACGAAGTCTGCAATCTGCAAGTCTTGTCATACCAAACCCATTGAAAGCACCCTGGATTCTCCTTACATGCTTCACCACAGTTCTCGAAAGATTTGTATGCTTCCTTCTCAATGTCAGAGATTTTTTCCCTTCTCACATGTCCTCTTTGGGTATGTTTGCTTGCTTTGGGTTCGGCCTCGGCGCGTAGAGCAGCACCTTCTGATTTCTCGTCCTGAATTTTCTTATCGTTAGGATTTTTTTCTTCGTCTTCTTCGGCTGCGGCCTTTGTGTTCGGGTCGATTTTCATGTGCATTGTTTTCAGATCTGGTGCTCGATCATTTGCGTCTTCTGCCTCGGTGTCATCCTTGTCTGACTCGTCCGATAAAACATGGGCTGTGTGATTCTCTTGATTTTGGCTTGCGGGAAGCTTTTCGTCTACCTTCTTCTTTGTGGTTTCCTTCTTCGATTCCGCTGCTTCTTTTTCGACTTTCGCTCTGTCGGGTTTCTTCTCCTCTAACTTTTTTTGCTCGGCTGCCTTTTTGTCCTCCAACTTTTTGGCTTCGGCCTTCTTCTCTTCATCGGCATTTTCCTTGGCAGCCAGTTTCTCCTCCTCTTCTTTCTTCATGGCAGCTTCACGCTGTTCGGATGGTTCCTGGTAAGTCGGTCCATCAGATAAGTTGTTCCAATTATCGCGCGAGCCTGTGATGTGTGGCTCGACGAAGCGGAAAAAGAGCTCGGAGAATGTCGTGGCCTAGAATTCGTCAACTTGCAAATCGAAAGTGTGGTTAGATGCGCATACATTCAGATCATTTAAAATTAGTTCCCTCTGCCTCTCAAATCTCCACACCCTACTGACTTCCTGAGGAACCAAACCATGCATAGTTATGACTGGTTGACACCAGTGGTCATTTGGACCGTAGCTGAAGGTAGCGGGTTTATCTCCGTTAAGTAACGGGTGTGCTTGCGTTAACTTAACACCTTGCTCCTTCAGCGACTTTGCCAGGGCTACATCACCACAGCCTGCGAAACTATGAGTCTCTAACTGAAAGAAAATTGTCAAGGAGCAACCTACATTCACCATCCATCTTCGTATCCCAGCTTGCAGCTAGACCTCTGGGCAGTTCCGGCCCCATAAGTCTGTTCATGGCAGCGTTCGAGAGAATGTATCCACTACCTCCATACGCAAAGAACGTGGGACCCATCATTACTCCCGCACCCAGATATAATGGTTTGGTTGAGTCGAGCTTCCTCAGCCACTATCCAATGTCAGCGAGAACGCGAAGAAGCTAGGGTCTCACTTACCTGAATTAGATTTGGCCATACCACGTAACTGTCCGTTTCGAGAAACACATACCACCTTCCCGAGGGTCTGGCGAAGAAAGTTTGCTCAACCATGTGTATGAATTTGTATTTATCCAACCCACCTTCTCCACTTCCATCACTCTTCTTCTTTTCCTCTTTCAACTCCGTTATATCTTGACCAGTTGATTGGTACTGATGAATGTCGCGATAGATTTTGAAGTCGGCATGCGTCTCTCGGATCTTTTGATCCACGTTTTTCAAGGCATCGTTGATTGTGAAGGGCCCAATTGTACCCTGTAGATCAGAAAAGAATAATATATCAGCCTCTTCGAAATACCTCAGCGTGGTTCCAAGATGTATTGCCAGCTGTGACACTTCCTGCGCCCCGGTTTTGAAAATCACGACGATTCCTTCATCCCTAAGGTTTATAGCAGTCTTTTGCTCGATAGACTTGGGGCCTGTAATGATAGGAGCGTCCTGAACTGCAGGTATTGGGCATTCTAGCTGGATGGGCTTCGGAGTTGGGCAGATGGTGGGTTTTGGTAGTGGAGGACATAGGATTCCTGGCAATTTCTGCACTGGCTGGACATCAGCAGAAGTGTAATTGTTCTTCGCTGGAAACTTGTTCTTGAGATAAGAGGCAAGTTCGCGCGGATCATCGATTGCAGGGAGAATATTGCTCGCCCGTCGGTGAAAAAGGAGGAAAAGAATGAAGCAGAGCAGGAACACAAGATTCAAAGGAATCCCTCGAAAGATAGAGAACAACATGTCGATGCATGAAGAGGTGAGCAATGCGAATGAACTAATTCTCCTGAGGACAGATGTTGAGGTTCACCAGAAGGAAATATAACATAAGTTTCAGAAATGATAGAAATGCTAGCAACGCCACATCTTATCCGAATTTCGCATGCAAGGTAAACCGGCCATGTCTCACATACTCAAGGGATAGAGGAAGGAAAAATGGTCCAATGAAAAATGACAACTAAATATAGCAATGCTGCCAATCTTGATAATTCATCGCCTTTCCGATGAATGACCATTCCATTGCTCCTTCATTCGCAAACAGCAATGAACTGAGCTCTAGTCGACAATTCGCGTCTTCTATGAGGACAACCAGAGGACTATTGTGGAAGCGAGGATGAGTATTCACTCAGGGCGTAGAACCACTTTCGGAACCCGATGAAAATATTCCCAAGTACATCGCTTTTCGATGATCCTCCCATTTGATGAATGATAGTGCTTCCTGTGCCGAGAATCTTTCGTTCGAACTATATGATAAAAAACCCATCAGAACTTTCTTGAGGTATTTCAATGCTTCGAAATCGTAGTCCGTATACTCATCCCTCTTAACATCGTCATAGTCATCTTCGTACTGTTGTGGTTCGAATGTATCTTCAATGACCTTGATTTCCTTTGAGCTGGAACCATCGTCGTATTGCCGACCTGTCAGCTAGATGAACATATAATGAATGCGAAGAGTGTCTGCTAAAGTGATAGGATGATAGCCCCCAGGACAATATCTCTCGAGGGGCTCGTGGGGTAAAACACGACCAACGTCCACGGTGTATGACTTCCAGTCAATTCTGTTCATTCTGCAAATATTAGGAGATTGGTAGCGTGAGTTATATAAAGGAACCAAGAGTATTAGAAAGGAGAGTGACGATATAGTGGTTGTATTCTTGATGTCAAGATAAAAGTATGATACTGTATGTCGGGAGAAATAAGCACAGCTTCCCTGCAGTGTAGTACAGCCCCGTATTTCCAGTAGCTAAGCAGCGAGGCAAACATACCCAGCAGCCATAAGCAAGTCTGCCCCTTTGACGCAATTCGAGTCACCAAAGACAATCTCGATCAGAATCGCCAAATATGAGTCGTCACTCCTACATTTGATGCTGCACATTCAATGATGAATGTACGTCTTGTATCTGCGAGACCTTGAAGCCTCAACGATCTGCTTCGTCATCTTTATAACGCTGGCCTAGTAGGCTGTTGCTGGTGGCCTCTTACCCCTCGCCCCCGACCTTACTAAGATCCCACGACTACCAGAAAACCTACACCGCGAAGGAGTCATTGGCGACATGGAATACAAAATACTGATAGCCGCCCATATCGTTTTCCCGTTGTAAGAAAATGTGCTTGCATCATAACTTTCTGCACGGGCGGGGCATTCGGAAAAGCGAGCAGTATGGTCATGTATCCGGTTGCGCTTCCGGGCGTAAGTCGAACACATCAACACACTGAGCGATGATGTTCGTGTAGGCGATGACGGAACGTATAAGTAATCAAAGTTTGTATTTGGTCCATGTGTTTTATCTTGTCTTACCCAAACCAATTTGAAAACCCTTCACTAAGTACAGAATTACACAAGATGCCCTTTGATAGTTCTGTCAAACTCAATTCCGGCTACAGCATTCCGGTCATTGGACTAGGAACATGGGTTAATATATTACTTCGAACGAAGAAGAAGCAGCTTAACTGACTTATAGAAGCAATCTGGACCAAATGAAGTCAAGGAAGCTGTAGCATGCGCATTAAAAGAGGGTTATCGTCATATCGACGCTGCAGCAGTGTATGGAAATGAAACCGAGGTCGGGGAAGGCATAAAGGCATCAGGAGTCGACCGGAAAGACATCTTCGTAGATCCGCCGAACTTCAACATTGAAATAGCATTACTGATGAAATTTGTAGATCACGGGAAAGCTCTGGAACACGGATCACAAGCCTGAGGATGTTGAACCCGCCCTGGATTCGACTTTGAAAGATCTTCAGACGGACTACTTGGATTTATACCTAGTATACTTCCCTCTATTGTTCCGATAAGAAATCCGCTCAATTCTGGAACAGATTCACTGGCCGGTCGCCTTTCCTCACTCCAAAGAACGGTTTCCCATTAACCCAACGACCGAGGAGATCGCAGTGATTGATATACCAATCAAGGATACCTGGGCTGCGTTAGAAACTCTTGTAAAGAAAGGGAAAGTGAGAAGTATCGGAGTGAGTAACTTCACAAAAAATAAGATAGAAACACTTCTAGAAACGTAAGCTCTTTGAATTCTGTCTTCAATTATCATTGCGCTCGGGCGGTGTTCCTAGGTATTGGAGGGACTTGATAGCCCTGACTTTATGTCCATCAGTCGAAGAATTCAGTCCAGATGTGGTCTCCATCATCGTACTGATCGTGGTTACAGCGCAAAAATCCCGCCGGCTGTGAACCAAATCGAAGCACATCCATATTTACAGCAACAAGAATTGTTAGATTGGCATAAATCGCATGTATGTTATCCTAGGCTTGGGATTTGCATCAAAACTAATATCGAAAATCTTATAGAATATTGTGGTCGAGGCATACAGCCCCTTGGGTAACAACATCTACAATCTACCTCGAGCCGTCGATGATTCGACCGTGGTTTCTCTTGCATCAAGTCTAGGGAAAGACCCGGCCCAGGTCCTAATCAGTTGGGCTATCCAGAGGGGAACTGTTGTTCTTCCAAAATCAGTTACGCCTAGTCGCATAAAGAGCAACCTGCAAGGTCAGTCGTTCCTTGCTCCCACTTCGCTATGAAACATCAGTCTTACTTTTATAGCTTTTGAACTTTCGAACGATGTGTTCCAGAAGATATCCGCGCTGGATCGCCACCATCGTTACAATTTCCCCGCCCGTTTAGGAGTTGATATCTTCGATGAGGTGAGCCCAGAAAGTTTGAGGAAAAGTGTCGAGGATTGGAAAGAAGCGCAGAGAAAATTACGCGCCGGCAGTTGATTTGTTGGGTAGCCTCTTGTATTCCGTACCGTGAATTCGTACTTGAATTCACATCTGGCAAGAAATTTCATGCGGGGCAACATGATCTGCACTTTTAGATCCCCTTTCTACAATATCTCTGAGCATCTAAAATATGCGTGTCTGACAATTGGCTTGCCCCGCGAAAGCCCCACTACTACTGTGTACTATGAATGGACTTTACTCAAGTCTACCGCTAAACAATATAAATTTGCCAGCTTTCGGCGTAGTACACTCCGAAGGGTACAAATACACTGCTGTTCGCCCACTTTTCGCCCACATGCTTTCCTTCTAGAGTTTGGCCAAGCTAAACACACATCTTCGTTTCACTAGCAAAATGCCAAAGATTGCAAGCATTGAATATTTCCGTGTTCCACCTCGCTGGCTGTTTGTTAAAATTAAAGACGACGAAGGCCATGTTGGTTGGGGTGAAGCTTCCCTAGAAGGACACACTCAAGCGGTAGAAGGATGTTTAGACGCGTATATCGAGCGGTACACCGGGATGGAGTCAGAGTGTGTAGATTCCCAAACGGGTACTCTGTTCTATATTTACTGACAAATATTGCGCAGTGATATTGAGCATATATGGCAAATGTCCTGGAGAACCGGGTTTTATCGTGGTGGGCCGGTCCTTATGAGCGCGTTATCGGGTCTAGATATTGCACTGTGGGATCTTAAAGGTATTCCGATGTCATGTAGAATATTCCCAATGAGCGGAATATACACCTGACCTTATCCACAGCACGAAGACTGAACGTCCCAATTTATCAATTGCTTGGTGGCAAGGTCAGGGACAAGATTAAAGTTTATGCTTGGATAGGAGGAGATAGACCTTCAGATATTGCTGTTCAAGCGTAAGCATATCAGCCACACATGGAAGTGCAGTGCTAATCATCAAGTTCAGTAAGGCGAGGAAAGATCAAGGGTTTACAGCGGTGAAGATGAATGCAACTGAGGATGTTGGATGGTTAGATACACCAGCCTCTTTGGACGGTTGCATAGATCGGGTGAAAGCTGTGAAGAATCTAGGATTAGATGTCGGAGTAGACTGCCATGGTCGCCTTCACAAGCCCATGGCGAAGCAGCTGGCAAGAGCCTTGGAGCCCCATCGGCCAATGTTCTTGGAAGAACCTCTACTCTCAGAGCACATCGATGGTATCAAGTCAATATCGGAATTGACGGGGATTCCCATCGCTCTTGGCGAGCGATTACACAGTCGATGGGATGTCAGACCATTCCTTGAGAAGGGTATTGTTGATATTCTCCAACCTGACATCAGCCATTGTGGTGGTATCAGCGAAATGCGACGTATTGCTGCTATGGCAGAAGCATACGATGTTGCTCTAGCGCCTCATTGTCCTTTAGGCCCTATTGCCTTGGCAGCAAACGTGCAGATCGCGGCAGCCACACCGAATCATGTCATCCAGGAAATGAGTTTGGGTATTCACTATAATGTCGGCGGCCAGGATCTCACAAGCTACACTCTGAACCCCGAAGTTTGGAAGGTTACGAATGGTTACATCGATTTGATGACTGGTCCGGGACTTGGAATATCTATAGATGAAGAGCAGGTCCGCAAATTATCTGTAGGCGCGAAACCATGGGTCAGCCCCGGGTTTATTGGTCCGGGTGGCGAGATTCGAGAGTGGTAGAGAGGGTCTGGCTTTCTTTGACTTGAGTGTGCTTTACCGGATCATAGATTATTTTCCGAGTTCAACGCTGTTGGTTTAGCTGCGGATACGTGCCACTTGCCGGAAATGTAAATGCAGAGTAACCTCACAAGTGGGGGCCGCAACGACCCGGCAAATCGTGTCATTTCCGTGTCATTTCCGTTACCCCGCAATTGCCATCCGGCTCTGCAAATACTTGTCGTGCCCTCCGGAAATGAACAGTTCTGCTCGGAGCTTTGAGAACTTTCCGTCATTTGGCGATATCATGGCCTCGGAACGACCACAACCCTCCCCGGAAGTATTTCCGCTACGGATCGAGAATGCTAAATCGGGTACCAGTTTGTCGGGAACTCGAAAGAGACGACGCAAAACAGATGACGGAGATCGATCACGTGTTACTCGTGCATGTGATCGTTGCAAAGTGTAGGGAAAGTCCGCTTCCAGGCTTCAATAAGCTAATCCGTGTTAGCAAGAAGACCAGGTGCAGTGGCACCCAGCCCTGCAGTTTGTGTACATCAGCGAAAGCAATATGTGGGTTTACCGCAATTTACCGGCGGGGCAGGTTACCTCCTATTGCTACCGAGGGAGATGATGGCAGTGACCACCACGACGAAGAACGCCCTGTGTCTGAACAAGCAGCTACCGAGTTTAGACTCAACAACCACGAGTATACCTGTTTTCAACACGAGCATGGTCATGTTGAAGCGCGTCATTGTGAATTGCAATACAGCCTTGCACCAGAAGAGCGCAATATGGGACGGGAGCTAGGTGATTCAAGAATTTCCGAAGAGAATATCACTTCAGCTTCAGGGCTGGGCTCTAGAAGTCATTTGCCTGACTTGGCTGGCGAACCTTCTAGAATCCAATCATCTAGAAACTCACCAGAACCGGCGCAGACCGATCAGCAAGGCCACTATGTAGGCCCCTCCTCGGGAGCTTCATTTCTACTCCGGGTCCAGAAGAAACTGCGTAATGAGGTTTCTCTCTCTCAAAACTCTTCTATATTCACGTTTGGAGACGCACCTCTCCCAGAATACGACCCATCATTCTTTGTTCTTCCACCGAAGGAAGATGCCAAAAGCCTTGTAGCAAGATATTTTGATTTTGCTGTACCCACGCACCGGTTTCTACACCGCCCAACAATCGAAGCATTTTTGGATGAGTTCTACCATAAACTAGGTGTCGTTCAACGAGCCGGTGGTGCTGAGGGTAAAATTGCCCTTTTGTTCATGGTTTTCGCTCAAGCCAAGGACTATATGCATCCCGAAACCCTGAACGGGGGAGATACAAGGTATGCTTGGTGTGAATATTATATCTTGCATCATTTCTGATAACACAAAGTGCTCGTTACTTTCAAGCCGCCGACCGCCAGCTATTAGCCGAGAAAGGAGGTGTTCGATTAACCAGCATCCAGGCCCGGCTCTGTCAATGTTTCTACTTGTTGTCGCAGTCGAGGGTTAACCATTGTTGGAGTCTTTTTGGAACCACAGCACATTTAATATTGGCTATTGGTATTCATCGCAAGCGACGCTGCGACGGTCAGACCAGTGTGGATTTGATTGAACTAGAATGCCGAAAGCGCGTTTTTTGGTGCGCTTACACGTTGGATAATTACCTGAGTGCATCTTTGGGTAGACCGCGAACGTTTCATGATGATGATATTGACCAGGTAATTGATTGAACCAAGGACATATAGATTTGGCTAAATGCAGTAGGAGTTACCGAATTCCGTGAGCGATTCAAACCTGTTCTCCCGTCACACGAGTCCGAATACCTCGAAAGCGCAGTCTGTCATGATGGCACCGATCGCTCATGCAAGGCATGCTAATCACCTTCTCTCATTCAGACCATGACACTGAGCAAAATCTAGGTTGTCGAAGATCATCAGTCAAATCCTCTGCGATCTCTACTCGATCAAGCCACCTTCTTCTACACTTCGCGTTACACTCACGGCAAAACATTCTATGGCACTCAAAGATTGGCGTGCGGATTTGTCCAGATTTCTCGATGCTGATGGCATTGATACATCGTTGATGATTCCCCTCTTCCAGCGACAACGAAACGTGTTGAATCTTGCCTACTGGCATGCTCAAATACTAGTGTATCGGCCTTTTTTATTGAGCGACTTCGCCAGCCTCTACAGAGATGACCACAGACGTAGGAGACTATCATTTACTTCAACCACAGACGATAATATCACTTCCTGTTTGGACGCTGCGATGAAAATCACGAGTATTGTTAATGATTTGACGGAGTCGGGGCAAATGTATCAAGCATTTTGGGTTAGTAGTGCTGCCTATGTTGACACCGCTGATCGTAGCTGATTTTGGTAGTTCACCCACTACTTTGCATTTTGTGCTGTGGTGGTTCTTTATGTGTACACGATACAGCGGAAGCATTGTCTTCGTGAAGAACAAACGAAGTATTTTGAAGCTGCTATTCTTTGCCACTCTCAAATCTCCACTCGAGCAAAGAAAGAATCGCTGGCGCAAAGGTACAGTGTAGTATTAGATGAACTCAAACATGAGGCAATGAAGATAAACTCCCCGATCGCCCATATCGAAACAAATGCAATGAATGGCGAGTTCAGAGATAACCACACAGGAGAGATGGATGCTAGTCAGATGGGCGGTAATCCTGTAGCAGGACAAGGCGAGATCGATCTCAATTCTCCTATGGAAGTCCCTAACTTTACTAGCTGGGGTGATTTTGATTCATTAGTAGGTTGATTCATATTCTTCGGCATCGTTTGTTGACTCGAGAATAGGTCACCGCTGGATTCGGTGGTTCGAACTTCAATTTCTCCGAAAACCCAGAGGATGAATGGAGAATATGACGCTCTGGGTCTAGATTAATTACAACATTCAAATGAGTCACACGATTTTCAGCACTTATCTTCCTGTTATACCGTATCGTTTCTGGGATCGAGACAATTACCCGGACCCCGGAAAAGTCCCAGAGAGGTGATCCTAGGATCGGAAAACGTGCATTAGCAAACCAGACCAATAAAGTCTCACTTCGAAAAGCCTGGCGCTTCTTATTTATCCGCTTCCTTTCTTTGGCCGAAGATAAATGCTTCAAAAGCTCACCTCGACGACGGTACTGCAGTAATCACCCCCCAGTTATCAGCAATATGTCCGCGGTGGTAGCAACAAGATCATTGAATACGGTGCATGAGACAATCGAATTGCCACCACCGATTTCTCAAGTAACAGGAAGCTCTACATTGTTCACCGTCGATGATCTAGTATTCAGCAGAAGTCAGAGCATTCCCGATACTCCACTAGTTGCATACCCTAGAAGTTCCAGGGGTAAGTCAGACTATGTACACTACACTGCACGCGACCTTGATAGATTCGCCAATAATGGAGCTAACAAGTATGCATCTATCGGCCTCGTTCCAAAGGTAATAACATGGTTTCCCTCTCAAAGAACTAGCTGATTTGAAGTATAGGACAAGCAAAATCCAAATGCTGAAGTTGTTGCTCTTCTTGCTCCATCGAATCTAGATTACGTCGCATGCATTTTTGCCTTATCGCGACTGGGGTTCGCAGTCTTGCTGCTATCAAATCGATTGGCTCCAGAAGCATATATTTCACTTCTTCAGAAGACAAACTGTTCTCGAGTCATCAGTTCCGCAAACCATCAAGAAGTTATTGAAGCCATTCAAAATGAAGTTGAACTTCAACAATATCCCCTGTTGGCGCAAACTGACTATGATCACGATGATCACTTGAGCTCTCGATATCCCCGATCTGTCGGGACTCCACATGATTCAGCCCGAGTTTCCTTCATCATCCACTCATCAGGATCGACCGGACTTCCCAAGCCAATTTTTCAAACTCATGCAGCATGTTTTTCCAATTACTCTAACAGCTTCGGCTATCGCGCATTCCTTACACTTCCTCTGTATCATAACCACGGTCTTTCATCATTCTTCAGGGCGATCTACTCCGGAAAGGAAATCGCTATGTTTAACGCAAATTTACCACTCACGGAAACCAATCTTATAGATGCCATGTCTGCAGTACAACCGGAAAGTTTTCATGGAGTTCCTTACGCTCTGAAGCTACTGGCTGAGTCTGAACATGGTATTGAGGTTTTGCGAAAGTGTAAACTGGTCTTATTTGGTGGTAGTAGCTGCCCGGATGATCTTGGGGACCGCTTGGTACGGTCTGGCGTTTATCTCGTAGGGCATTATGGAGCGTAAGTAGACTCATTTTCCATTTAGTTCAATATCGTTGACCATTAGCAGGACCGAGATGGGACAACTCATGACCTCATTCCGTCCAAAAGATGATTTGGCGTGGAATTACGTCCGGCCGCTACCAGCCTGTCTTCCATACATACACATGGCCCCTCGTGGTGCTGACACCTTTGAATGTGTGGTTCTTGATGGATTGCCTTCCAAGGTCACATCGAATTGTGATAAACCACCTAATTCTTTTGCTACGAGCGACTTGTTTACTAATCATCCAACGATCCCAAATGCATGGAAATATCTCGGTCGGTTGGACGACCGAGTGACCCTCGTGAACGGTGAAAAAGTTCTCCCTATCACGTATGAACATCAGATCAGAGAGAATGAACATGTGCGAGAAGCGTGCGTTTTTGGAGTTGATCGAGAATTTCCTGGTTTAGTCATTGTTCCAAGTGAAAAAGCATCCGGGCTTGGCAAAGACGAACTGCTCGAGAAGTTATGGCCGGTCATCGTTGCGGCAAATTCAAGGGTCGAGGGGTTTAGCCAAATATCCAAAGAGATGGTCGCGATCCTCGACATTGATACCGAATATCCTTCCACTGACAAAGGAACATTGATTAGAGCTGCATTCTACAGGAAGTTTGCGGATCTAATCGATGCTATGTATGAAAGATTCGACGCTCCACTGGCAGAAAATAGTAACGGCGGTCTTCAACTAGATTTGGAGCAAATCAAACAATTTCTTATGGGGGTATTCGTGGATCGAGTCGGAATCAAGGCGCAGTTTCATAAAGATACTGATTTTTTCGAGGCTGGGGTTGATAGTTTAAAAGCTATTTCTGCTCGCGGAATCATAATGAGAGAGCTCGACCTTGGAGGCCAAGGGCTGAGTCAGAATGTGGTTTTTGAATTCCCAAATGTGTCAGCTTTAGCAGATCATTTATATGCTCTTCGAAGTGGACAAGCTGTTGCAGACAAGGACGAGACAAAGGTTATGGAGGAATTGATACATAAATATTCTGTCTTTGAGCCACATCAACCTGGTTCGAGTGTCGTGGAAGGCGAAACAATCGTAAGTGATGAGTATAATTCCATAAGTTTTAGCCATACTGACGAATTATAGATCCTTACCGGTGCCACTGGATCCTTGGGAGCACATGTGCTCAGTCAACTCATCCGCCTTCCAACAGTCAGCAGAGTCTACTGTCTAGTTCGAGCAAATAGTCCGGACGAAGCTGAGGAGAGAGTCAAAATGACCTTATCGAGTAAGAACATCGCACTCCCTAATTTTAAAAGAATTCATTGTCTTCCTTCGGACCTCAGCCGAGAAGATCTTGGTCTCGATTCTTCTACGATTGAAAAGCTCAGAGACAGCCTGAAAACTATCATACACTGTGCTTGGGCAGTGAACTTCAATCTTGGTGTACAAAGTTTCGAGAACCAACATATCCGAGGAGCTTTTAATCTTCTTACCCTCTGTCTCAAGGCAAGGACTGCGACTCCGGCTAGGTTTTTCTTCTGCTCTTCAATCTCGGTAGCAGCAGGTACTCCATTACCCGCAGTCATTTCGGAATCATACATTACGGATTTGACACATGCTCAAAATATGGGGTATGCAAGATCGAAATTGGTTACGGAAAACATCATCGCCGCAGCTGCTCGTCAAACCGGTATGATGGCGAAAGTTTTGAGAGTTGGTCAGATTGTTGGGGATACTGTTACTGGAACCTGGAACACTACTGAAGCAATTCCTCTAATGATGCGTAGTGCGGTGACTCTGGGTGTGCTTCCGGCGTTAGAGGAGGTAAGAATACTCGCAAGTTCCTTTTCCGCAGACACTAACACGAAATAGACTCCTTCCTGGCTACCCGTCGATGTTGTAGCGCAGTCAGTTCTAGAGCTTTCGGGACTAAAAAGTCCAGTATCAGAGCCAGCAGATTCCACTACTGTATATCACGTCCAGAACTCTCGACTATTTCACTGGACGAATGACCTTCTACCAGCACTTCATGAGGGTGGACTGGAATTTAAGGTTGTGCCACAAAGAGAGTGGGTGGATCTTCTTCACAAGAGTGATAGAAACCCAGAAAAGAACCCGACGATTAAGTTGTTAGACTTTTTTGCCAAGAAATACGATAATGACAAACCAGGTCGGGAGGGCCTTGTTTTTCAAACGGAAAAGACGGGGCTTAGGTCTGCTGCTATACGCGATGGTTATGATATTATTGGAAGTGGCCTGATTAAGAAGATTGTGGACAGCTGGAGGAAGGAGTGGTGATTCATGCAGACTGGGTTCAGGTTCGCAAATGAGGTTTTGTTTAGTGATGAGACGTACATTGTGGTGACTTTGTTAGTTTATCGGATGCTGCTCCATTTTCCGGATGTGAATTCTATGCTTACTACAAGTACCAAACTTTTCCATCTTCTGCCGACACGTAATCCTGATGGAACGATGTTCACGTGAATGCTGGTCATGTTTTCAGCTGCATAGACCTCACATCCGGTATGCTTTTCTCAGCTCATGTATATAGCTCTATTCTAGAGCACCAAGGAAATCTACATAATCACCAAATCGACTTCCGGTGCGGGGTCAACCCCGGGTAAGTATGTTGCAGCGGGGAAACCATTTCCACGAACATTAGACACAGCCACAGCCATAACCATCTCCGGCTTCTCCATGTCCCTCTTTTCCGCAATGCGCGGGGTAGCGTTCTGGGGAAGTATGCGGGGCCCCGCATAGATGTATACTAGGTATCAGTCCTGTTTGATGGCCCGCGAACATCCACAGAGTTCACTATCCAGGCCCAACTTCATATCGTCAGACTTGATATCGTGTTTCTAGCCGATAAACTACCATAATCATGAGAAATTTCAGCGAAACCGACAACAAAGCTCACCACAATGAAGTTGAGTTCATCGAGAACATCTCCAGCGCCATTCCAAACAAAACCCCCAATGCCGCACCAGCCTACATCGCAAGCCTTACCCCAGAAAGCCGAGAAGCGGCGGAGAACGCTCTTCGCAAGAAGATCGATATTCGATTAATGCCCATGATCGTGCTGATATATATCATGAACTATCTTGATCGTAACAATATCGCTGCTGCCCGACTGGCTGGTTTGGAAGAAGATCTAAATCTTCATGGGAATCAATTTCAGGTGCAGTGAGAGCAACAGCTAGATGGGCTATGCTGACTTGAAAAGACTTCGGTTAGTATCTTGTTCGTGGGATACTTGTTGATGCAAGGTGATATGGCAAGCCTCTTTCTTATATGATATCCGCTGACATGAGGGTTTGTTGAGTTCCATCCAATTTGCTGCTTAATAAACTGGGGAAGCCCTCGCTATATCTACCTGCATGCATGGTGGTATGGGGAGGGATATCCGGTGCTACGGCTGGCTGTGAGACGTATGGTGGATTGCTTGCTTGTCGGTTTGTTCTGGGATTTGTGGAAGCGGCATATTTTGTAAGGTCTTCCACTACTGCCGAGAGCAAATTCATACTAACAGATTTTCCGTGTAAGCCGGGATGTCTTTATTATCTATCGGCGTGGTATACAAGAAAGGAATTGGTAAAGCGGACTGCGCTGCTGTATTCTGGATCATTATTGTCTGGAGCCTTCTCGGGACTTATTGCGGCAGGCATCACGAACGGATTAGATGGTGCAAAAGGGCTGTCTGCTTGGCGATGGTTGTTTATCGTTGAAGGAGCAATTACTGTAAGTCTTACTAGATTGTCCTGAAAACGTGTATGAATTAACGTGTTCTAGGTTTTCATCGCAATCTTCGCCTTCTTTATTTTACCCGACTTGCCACGAACTACTAACTGGCTTTCGGAAGATGAAAGAGAGTTAGCTGCATGGCGGCTCAAGGAAGATATTGGTCAGGATGATTGGGTTGATAGTAAACAGCAGACATTCCTGCATGGTGCGAAGCTTGCTGCTAAGTATGCTCATCAATAGTTCTATCCTCTGCGGTGACACTGGCTCACTGCTTAGAGATCCAAAAGCCTGGTTACTGCTAGCCACAATCTATGGATTTACTTCAGCTGGTACGGTAACTACTCTGTTTCCAGTGTAAGTGAAGTATCCAGAGTTCCCAATTTTCATACATACTGACGACGTGTTTGAAAAGAGTTGTGAAGGGATTAGGCAAGAGTAACATCACTACCCTCCTTTTAACCACTCCGCCATATCTCATCGCTGTCATCGTAATTCTATGCAATGCCTGGCATGCAGACAAAACAGGTGAACGATATCTACACGTCGCCATACCCCCAGTAATCGCATTCATCTCCTTCATTATCGCCGCTGCAACCATCGACTTCGCTCCAAGATACCTGCAAGTCTCCCCTTTCACCACCCGAAAGTAATCATCTCTCTAACTCCACATCCCAGTGCAATGTGTCTAATGGTCGGAGCCAACTACTGCGGCTACGTCGTAGCTCTTAGCTGGATCTCAAACGGTACGTCTTTCCTAGCCACGATCCACTCTTCTCGCAACTTACCTAACCGCCCCCACAGTCCTTCCCCGTCCACCATCCAAACGCGCAGCTGCACTCGCGGGCATTAACGCACTAAGCAACGTAGCTCAAATCTACTCCCCCTTTCTCTATCCCAGTAAGCGAGACCCACCTACAGTAGCTCACCTACATGACACCCTGCTAACCACCCAACTCCATCCCCAGGCAGCGACGGTCCTCGATACGGTGAGTAGATCCCGTAAAGCCCAAGCAAAAACAGAACCACCCAACCAACTAACACTCCCTACCCTACTAGTAAAAGCAATGTGCGTAAACCTCGCCATGTCCATCGTATCCATAATCTTCGCCACAATCCTGCGTTTCCATCTCATCAGCCTGAACAAGAAACTTGACCGGGGAGAAGTAGTTCATGGCGTGAATAGTAGCGCTCGGGGAGGTTGCGAAGAGGGGGACGGGGAGGAGATAGCTGTTGAGCGAGGATTTCGATTTTTGTATTGAGATGAATGAGATTTTGGTTCAGCCAGTTGTTGAGTCTCTACCAATTTTAGTTTGTAAGTCTCGTGTAACGTTTATATAGGTTTTGAAAAGAGAGGAGCTTACACGGTATGGATATATATTCACTTTTCATCTGCTTGGCATCAAACAAAGCAAACTCACTCCGGTGACGCGTATGTATCTCGATTCCCTTGATTGATCCAGTACTGACAGATTCTTACAGAATGGTTAGCGTGTCGCTCTTATATGATTCCTCACCGGGGAATTGTATGGCGAAAGCTGTGGGTTCAAGTCCCACCCGGGGTATTATATACTTTTGTTTGAGGATATCTAAAAACTTCATTTTTGCTTCGGCGTTTGACGTTGTTTGACGTCGTCGATAATTGAAGGAAAAGGTAATGTTTGGTTTTGAAGCTGGAAGGCTAGGGCGATGGCGCCGAACATACATACTTTTTGCTAAGTTGATGAAACATGCTGTCTTTCTTGAACCAATAGCCACATGAGGGAAACGATGCTATGCCAGCTGTAGGCATCTATCAACACCATCAAGTTGTTTCATTAATTCAACTTGTTTAACATCATCACCCACTATACACCTGAAGCATTGATATTAAACCCCTGGGTATCATGGTAACTCCGCAACTCCGTAACTCCGCAAATCAACCAAGCAACATCGACAGTTTACCTCAATTCTGGCTCCCCCATCCAATCAGGTTCCCTAATGAAGCCCTTTTCCACCTTCCTCGTTCTCTTCCTTCCAAGGTCCTCCTCCACACCAAAAGCCTCTTCATCATCCACGCTACCTAAAACATCCATAGTAGCAGGTTCCACCCGTTCATCTTTCGCATAGATCTTCAATCCTCGTATATGTGTATCTTTTCCATTTTGATGATTCTCCACGACTTTTACTTGCACCAGAAATGCGCGTAGAGTCTTTCCATCCTCTCCGCCGCCGACATGATCGAGGGAGACATCGATCCATCCTTTTGGCTGGGCAAACGAGAGGTCGGAGAAGGGTATTAAATCATGGTAGCCGGTTCCGCCAAGAAGGATTATGCGAGTAGGCGTATATGACTCATCGGCTTCGAAATCGAGGAAGATGCGTATCGCGCGGATCTTTGCAAATTTTGCGAAGTGAATATTGAGATAATGCGGCTGCGGTCCGTCCGACCTGGGGGTAGGTTAGTTAGCAGAGTTTAGAAGAGGCACGTATAATCGTGGAATGGACTGCTTACTGCCAGAAGAGATTTGTGTCATCGTCCCTAAGCGCAGAAACTCCACAGCCTGGTTTGCTGCTCGATACTGTCCAGCTTGCTAAATTTCCGATCTCCTTCAATCCTAATGCGGCAGCGTCGAATGGCGGTTCGATATCCATTGGAACTAGGCAGTGAAGGCGTCAGTAAGAGTTTGCTTGAACTGTGAGTGAATAGGTCTACCAGAAGACGAAGTAGGAGACGGTGCAGGAGAAAGAGGTAAAGTAGCAGCAAAACGACGTGGGTTAGGAGGCGTCGGAAGTCGAAATAATGGAGGAGGCCCAATATCGACAGCGCCGATCGCAAAACGGGAAGGCAGGAAACGCATGTTTATGAATAATAATCATGAAGATAAATATTGAGGTTTTTGGTTGTACTTTCTCTTTCCAAAAAAGATTTTCCTTCGACACTTATTGAATTTAACAAGACATGGGATGAAACTAACCTTCATTTGCACCTTCTTCCAAGACGACATCGTTTTCCGGCATACCGAGATCATCAATCACATCCTCGTCGTCTTCGTCGTCCAATTGAGAATCATCTTCGCTGAAGTGGTGCTCATCGACCGAACCCGTATCATTTCGACCACCAGCACCGTCATTGGTAATAGCCATTGAGGGAGTCCCCGCATCCCGCTGATTGGGAGTTGCCCTACGTCTCGCTGATCCATCGATTTGGAAGTGTTGTTGGTAGTTGACAGCGGGACGTGACGGCATTGTGAACGATGGCAGCAAAGTACAACTTCCCGTCGGATATCACACTGCTAGTGCTCGTTTGTGCTGTGATTAGGATATTGGCGGACGACACACTGAATGAGTGGACAGCTTCTTGTTCAGCCACATTTTCGGGATTCTGCCATGTCTATTCTCACCGCCCTTCACCGCCTGCCTTTCGAGGCTTCCCCACACATTTACAGCTTCCTGCAGATAACGCCGTGGCGACAGCAAGGATCGCCGACTCATGACGTCGAGCTTAACCTTACCGCCTCTACTACATGGCAGCAGTCGAGAAGTTTCGAATGAGGAGGAAAATGGGCGCGTCTGTCGACAAGGTGAGAGAAGATATCGCAGCTCGACAGCATTATGCTTTCTCACCACCCTTGTGTTCCCCAGATACAACCAAGCCAGCCATGTTTCCCCTCCGCGTTCCTGTTATTCGGAAAGAGACAATTAGGAAGAATCTCCGAAGGATCTGTCTATTTTGAGCACTTTGGTGTTACTTCTGCCAACGATCTGCACTGCAGCGCCCGCCGCCCGTTTCACCGGATTTTATCAGAAGATTAGGTTTACGGAGGTGTTCAGATGAAGACGAACAAACTCTATGTTCAAAAAGGGCTTCCGTTTCAACCCATTTCTGTGGTATATCCGGCACTCCCTTAAATCGGCGAGCTTTTCATTGGTCGGTTGAGACATACAGAGTTTGAAGATCTCCGGATCCTTTTTCTTTGTCCAGCGCCAATCCAACTCCCGGACCTTCGAACTGCCGGGGAAAGGCCTGGAAAGTTGGCGCAAGTGACGTTGAATGAAGTCTATGACTATACATATATATGTGCGGCGCGCTTCTCTTTGGAATATCAGTTGATACAATCTGATAATTTTCTAATCTACTATAAATCTCATCAAAGCTTCATTTATCATAATCATTGTTACAAGCGCAACTATCTTTGGCGACGCCACCCGACTTATCACTAGTAGCTGGGCCAGTTTATTTTCATTCTGGTAACTGCCAGACGTCATCAACAAACGATCCCCTTTCACAAACTCTGTCATTACTATCACAATGGTTTTCGACAAGTAAGTACTCTGTCCGCTCTCATGCCTACCAACACACGCTAACATGATACTTACAGGTGGAGAGCAAGACGCAGCTCCGCAAAGGATCTGAAAAACCGCGAGGAAGAGCTAAGGCAAGCATACGAGCAAATGAGAGCAATTGAGCTTCAAAACCACCTACCCACCTACGATTCCATAAACCAAGACAGTCATGGACGAAAGCACGAGACGTCGAATTATCGTCCAACGACGGTACGGATGACGGGAATTAGGCCAAATCAAGTCGCTTGAAATGGCATGAAAGAGGGGCAGTCGTGTTGGGGATGCGTGTCGGATGTATAAGGGTACAGCGATGGCTCGATGCCTGTGGATGCTTGGAAACGTCTGCATGACGAACTAGAAGTATGATGCAGCTACTGGCGAAAGCTGTTGGGAGACTACTTGACGAAGGGTTACGACTGAGAAAGAGACGTATTGCATTGGACATTTACAAAGCTTTGCCACTCCTTCGATGCACTGAGGGTTGATGTTTGGAATCATTTTAGCGATGGAGTTGGAAGATAAACACCTATTTGAAATTGAATTTATGTAGGGCCGTACAGGAATGGGGTTCCTTCGAGCCGACTTGTATGTTTGGATGAAAATATCATATATTCATTGTTCTAGTTTCTTGTACAACGCACGACCATGGCAATTCCCCACAAGTATGACTACGTATGGTAAAATTCATTTCATTGGTCATGATAACCAAGAGACAACTTGTATGCTTCGTGTCTCAATGTATAAGAGATCGGCTGCCTGCAGCGACCTCTCCATACAAGCTTAATGGCTTTTGATTAACAATGTATGTTTCCCCTCCATGCTATAGTGGTATCTCCATTCCCATCCGCATCCGAACCCGAAACTCCCAGCAATGCAATCACCTTCTCTTCCGGTTCCTCCCATCCACATCCCCATCACCCATTCAAACAGCACCTAACCAAATAAAATCCCGATCCAAACTCAATACTCTCCCATCCCACACCGCATCAACCCTCAATTCCTGCGCCCCCACACCCTGCGTCCGCATCCTTGTCTCCATCTCCCGGTTCTTCATCTCCCGTAACAGGGGACTATCGTATTGCCATCGCAGGACGTTCCATTGTGCCGGCACATCTTTGGGGAACCTGTTCTCTTTGAGGAGTTTGGGTTTACTAGGGGCTGCGTGTTAGCTATGCTTTGTTTGTGCGATTGGGGAGAATCCGGTGAGAAGGGAAGAGGAAAAGATAGATAGGACGAGTAATGAGGTCCGGGAAAAGGGGGCAACGTATAGGGGAAAGGGCGCATACTTTAATTCCTCCTCCGAGGCCCAGCGATTGGTGAATCTGCCCAAGGTGAATCTCAAGCATTTAGCTAGATGCACGCTCATGAATCCCGTCATGATGAGTATCGATCCGCGCTGAGAAGATTGTCAAGCTCAATTGAAGTCGTGAGACGAGGTAGATGTGGTAGGGTAGATGAAGATGCAGGAGCGCACACGCACGCGCGCAGGAACTGGTGGGTGATCACCAACGATATCTTGCTGACTTGCAAACTGCTGTATGGAATAACAATGAATGACTTGAAGAGAGAAAGAAAGAAAGAGACCCAAGGAACGTGTCGATTAATTATAAATAGTGACTCATAAACAGGACATCCCATCACGACCCCGGAGACATTTTGCCCAGAACTCCAAAAACAACAAGCCAGCCAGCCCGCCCTACCAACGTAGGGCAGTCCTAATGGGGAAAAATTGCCTATAAGCCGAAATATTGGTTCCTGATTTCGCTGTGTGTCACTTCACAAAGTCTCCACTCCGAGATTCAACCCTGGATTGGAGGATCCACAGTACGACCGAAGTCGCGGCCCGCTCCACTGGAATTTCACGCAGGCCCAGATTCAATCGTCTCCCGCCAGGAGTTGGTCCGATTTGGGTGCTGGCTTGGATGTTCTGGAAGAATACGTTGAGGATGGATAGGAGTGGAGGACTTGGATGCTAGCCGCTTACTGTCGGCTTGCGTTTCGAGCAGGGGTAGTTTGGGGCTTGCTTTCGTGGTGAGTTGTGTCTGGAGAAGTCAGTCATGGAAAATAAGTAATCAACTTACGAAATCTTCCTCTGCGAATCAACGATATCGGAATCTCCAATTTGTGTGTACATTGGGGATGATATCATCGTGAATACTTGCAGTTTTGACATGCTTTGGTTCATAGCAAGCCACGACCGTGCTGGTCTGAGGCCTTGTTCGTGGGATGATTGTACACAAAAATGGAACCGCTCGAAGGTCACGACCACGTGGCGCAGTAAAGTTGACACTGCCAGGACATCACATTGTTCTGGCGGTTGGGACGGGTGCGAAATGCTGGCAACTTCAAGCAAAGGTCTGGCATTCCACGCACCTCCATCAGCGATGAAAGAAGGAGCCAGCGATCAGGGGACTGTGGGGAAATGAGTTGTACAATTGAAATGAAACGCTCAAGGAAAACCAATATACAAAGAGGATGCCTTAACCATGAAATGCCGCAAGAAACTCCCCGCAAATCGTATACCATGTCCAATTTCGTGGATCGTGGAGGCTTTGATTTGATTGCGCCCTGTCTTCTTCATTCGAATCAGACTCCTTCGTGCGTCCCTTATACCGCTGCATAACCACCTCTACTACCCCCTCCTTGTACAGTGTTAAGAACTCGCCTGGTCCAGTCTTTTAGTAGGTATGGCACGTCACGAATTGTATCGCCGTGTGGGAGAAGGTCCCAACCGCGTGCGCCGTATCGATTGTAGTTGAGCCATGAACCAAAGATAAGGTAGGCTGCTGTAGAAAGAAATGCACTATTCCAGATCATTAGTCCTGTGTTTGAGGAGTAGAGGATGCACACGTACACAATGATAAACCAAGTGAAGAAACCCCAGTGCGTGCTGCTCTGATCGTTCCCACCGTCTGTTGATCCTTCTTCACATGCCTCTTTTGTACGCCACGTCAAGCGCAAGATATCAACGTCCTCGTGTTCGTCCAAGGCAAAAAACTGAAGACTTGAATCATTGGCAGCTCCTCCAGGCAGAGGCTCATCCCGTTCGTCCAGCTTCCCCTTTCCTTTGGGCTCCGGGGGCACCCAGAGATTCTCCAATCCTGTTCGGTTTCGATCGCAAATGAACTCAACAATAGCTTTTTGCGATTTCTTTCCCTTTCCATTTCCACGGAAACCGCCATTCATCTCAAACCGTAATCCTTCTTTGCCGGCATCCGAGTGTGCCTTTGAAGCACTCAAGCGTTCATACTTCGCATCGAGAGACCCTCCGCCAACATTTTCCAAACTTCCTGCGAACGGTATGATTTGTTGCGTCGCATCGGATCCTTCTGCCTCGTTGATTACGTGGGTGATTCCGCACACTGTGGAAAGATCAAAGATTAGCTGTGAGCTTTAAGAGTCACACCATCAACCAGCTTGTAACTATCGTTGAATGGCAAGGGAACACATTACCCCTAGTACCACCGGGGCATTCATGGAAGCCCTTTTTGACGATGGCTTTGCAGATATCTATTGTATAGGTGGTATTCGTCCACCCTCGTCCTTCATCACCGACAAAGTCTTCAACGCTATGCAGCACTGAACGTGGGCCATCTAATGAGCCCAGATTGAATGTCTTCCCATCAATCACGATATTCTTGCAGTCAAAATTTCCGGAAGCAGTGCCAAGTAGAGGAAAGAGTAGCGTAGCCAGTACGGCGGCTTCAGTCGGTATGTGAGCGAACCGCATGATTGTAATAGTGCAAACGCTCCCAACTGCAAGTAGATTACTGGCGGTCTCACCCGCAGAAAGCAACAGGACACAAAAAGGTTGGTTGTTGCGCCGGATGAAAGGATGGCAAAAGAACTGCTGAAATGGTTCCCTATCGAGCTTCTGTGTTCTGGTTGCTCTATCGAAGATTTGTGATGATTGTTCTTTGTGTTTTTATTACGTTGTAGGTTTGTAGCTACCTCACCATCTCACAGCAGCGGAGGATGACGGTGATTACATAAGTCTAGGCTGAACTCGACCAGAATAGAAACCGGACAAAATAAAACACCGCAACCATCAACAGCAGAATTAACCAAACACCTTAGGCGCACAATGCTGGGTGCCGCAAACTTTTGCATATGCGATTGAGATCAATCCCGCCCGGCCGTCCACTCGAGCGCGAATACGACTGCTCCTCAGCGGTAGCTTCATCGCTTCTTTTCCCTAGGGATCCTATGATTTCTGCAGCCCCCGCAAGCTCTGGCTTTCATAGAAGTGTAGTTTTGGGGCGCCACAATGTCTCGACGATGTGGTAATATATCTTGAGAGGTGTGTGGCAGAATCATAGTCTGGTTCATATATCAAGTTGCATGCAGTTCAGTGTTGGCAGGAGACCAGTGCTCGCGGAGAGGAGGCAGACTGTTGAAATGCACATGGCCGTCGTCCTCACTTTCGCAACCTTTGCCCAAAAGGATGGGCTGCAACGAGCGAACCAACAGCAAAGCCCTCATTGTTGGGAAGTGTATGATTCTCCTCCTCCATCTCGAACCGCAGACCTCTCTACTCGACACTACTATGTTACCACCATCGGCATTGGTTTGGGACTTCCGACGTTCTTTTACAGACGGACCGAATAACTGAACTTGAGCTACGATCATTCAGTATCGCAGAGCAATATGTTTGACTTGGGTATCAGGGGCTCTTTGGGTTTCACCAAATAGCATTCTAAACGTTCAAATCACAGATTGCACCTCGCGGAAGACTAGGGGATACCCGCTACAGAGCCTTGCAGCAAGCAATATGCATTTGTAAGGCTGGTCGTAATACCATACATTTAGAGCTGTTCTTTCGCCAAGGTCTTTGGAGTGACATACCATGTCAGCGTCTAGTGAGGCTCTTCCTAGCGCCAAATCCTTAGGCTCATTCAGTCTCTGATATGTTTAGCATTCGACATATCACCTGCGTTCATATCTCTAAGCTTTGCCCCGACATGCTATTCTCAAAAGTTGTCCTCAACCATTTTGATTCCGCAATTGGCTACCGGGTCCAGTTGCTGACTTCGTTCCTGGTATTAGGCGCTGAAATGTTCGACCCTCACACAAAGCCAAGTACCCAGGTCAGCCTCTAGTGAGAGCTTAGAATGAACTTGAGGCTCAACAGACGCCCCAGTACATGTTCTCTCAAGGTTCCCATGTTCTGTCAGCCATTTGGTGGGTGATGCCTATATAGGATCCGAGTAGGTGGTTCAGCAGATCATAATATCTATCGCAATTCTGAGGTTTCGTGCAAGCCACAAACCAGGGCCCTCTGCTCCTTCCTTACATCATCATAGCAGCTTTGTCTGTTATCGCGCATTGCTGTGTAGACGTTTTGCTTAATATGATTACTCTGTGAACTGTTATTACTACACCATCCATGATCGTACTTCATCTGGCAAGCCCGTTTGCAGCTTGGACTCCACCAGACCTCTACTTGGTGACGATTTCTTCAGCGGAGAGACGAATTAAGATGGGGCATCCCAATATAAAGCGAGCAAGTAGCGCGCCGCGCATTGATTACGACTGTATCAATGGTCAAGAAGCTTCCGCTGATGTAGGCTTCACGACAGGAAAAGTCATACACACAACTCCGAGCATATCATCGGTCGATTAATTAACAGAAACCCGCCCAATTTTGACGTTGAGACTACCACAATCACAGAGGGACACGTTGACTTTCGATCATAGTAAAGTAGAACCTGATGTTGTGCAGTCGGTGTCGCTTTCTTCCGTTTTACTACATTATTGGTGATTTCTGTTCAACAGCTCATAGTTATGCTCCGCATTTTCAGATACGTTATTTACGAGACCCTTGCTCTTTTTAATTATTGTCGTATTACAATAGTATGCAGTGTTCAACGGTGCTAAGTACTATGTAATCGGTGAAGTGCGCGAGACGTTCTGATTGGTTGATATTGCAGGAGGAGAAGGCTACGGTAAGATTTGGGGCGTTTTATTGATAGGGCATTGCGGAAGCGGAGTTCGTCGAATAGTCTCCATCGTGTTCTCAAACGATCTTGCAGCCTTGAGAATTGGTATGTTGGCTAAACTGTTGAATATCATGAGTACGCACGTCTGCATAGATTTGGGACGACCGAGTAATGCCCTTGATGCCCCGAAGCCTCGAATTGCTCTCATGTTTCGATATAAAGAATACGATATTTCTGCCTGCTGCTTCAAGTTCCAACATCAGTAGTCTATACAGGGTTCACTTCACAGCCCATTACAATATCATGATGCCGCCATCGCAGAGCTTCCCATCGCCACCACCGGCTTATGTCCAACCTATACTTAATGACAAGACAGATACTCCAGCGCTTTTAGACTCAACCTCGCAGCCACGAGTGCCGTCTTGTAGCATTACTCCAACCCTATCTAATGTACACTCGGAAGAAAATCTCCTCTCGGCCAACAGCACGGAAGAAAATCGAAATCTTGTGGATGCTGAGAGTACAGTATCCGCTACAAGCTCTGGATGTGACATTCCTGCATCTTTGGAATCTCAGCATAATAAGCTAGTTTCCAAACTGGAGGAGCTTATACAAGCCCACGAAAAGGAAGATAGAGAATCATCGCCAGAAGACAAGCTTATCTCCCGTCTCGAGAACATCTTTCGTCACAATCCACATGCTATCATATCCCAAGGCAAACGAGATATTAGGGAACCAATCAAGTTCAAGGACGCCGTGGGCAGAAGATTCAGTTTCCCCTATTATCGATGCGAAACTTGGGCTGTAAGTGCTTCTGTGAACCACTTCTCGGTCTGATATTAATATCTCTATAGGGCATTGAAGAGCTCATTAAACAAGCATTTCTTCATGTTGAAATCATCGGTCGACTTGTCCAGGAAGGTCACTATGACCTCATGAATCCGGCAGGCGAAGTTATTCTCCCGCAGGTGTGGGAAGATCATGTCGAGCCTGGATGGTCTATCTCGATGTCGATGTGGCCAATGCCTGATCATATGCCCAGACCACCTCCACCACCTGTCCATGTTGTCGTGGATAGAGGCCCACCATTGCCTGGTCCGCCTCCTCGATTCTTTTCCTCTAATCCTCCACCTCTGGATCCGAGGAGTCTTTTGCCTATCGATTGCCCGAGAAAGCGCACATCCGATGCTGACTCTTTTATCTGGAAGAAGAAAGGGGTTCGGGGATTCTGGAGGAATTTAACTAGTATCTTCAGGAAAAAGTAAGTCCTTGAAAAGACAGGCTTTTGGTGGCGCTTACTAACATCCTCATTCAGCAGGTCAAAGGACCATGATTCCGATAGTAGTTCATGTTACGATGATTAGTTGGATGGACCTTGTGAATTCCGTGCTGATGGAATTCTCTAAATTGCTCCTTTTACATGCAGTCTTCGGTGATGATGGGATGTCACGAGATTTCCACCTTTGATATGAAGAAACTTGCAGCCATATTTTCCTGGTGGTGAAGGATAATTTTGATACGTTCGGTTCCTTTATTTTGGTTGCTTTGTTTATATGCAATTCATTCCATTTTTTCCTTGCCAGTCACACTCTTTATCTTGGAAATAATGTTTCTATTCACTCACAATTATGATATGATAAATGCCGAGCTCTCTGTACGATTGGGAGATATCAGGCTTACCCGATAGGCTGTGAAATCGGAGAATAAGCATCAATTACCCTAACTTGTCTTAGGACTGCTTGTACCCCTCTCATATCCCTGATATTTCTCCATTCATTATCGCGATGCATTTCTTATCAATACTTCATCTACAAAGCAGCCAATGAAATCAACATACTAATCTGTGACATATGATATCCCTAAGATAACCCCGAGATCGTTGGGTGAGAATTTAGTGAATTCTCATATCTTTAAGCACTTCGAACTCAGCATGTTGTGGTCGACACATCTACCGTTTGTATCATTGTGCTGAAAACAGAGACTGGTAGGATCTCACGGAACTGAGGGATCGCTAGTACATCAATTTTTGTGAGTCTGCGAAGATGGAAAACCCAATGAAAAGATCGGCGACTGGCGAGATGCATCAGCATGAAGTGGAGAAGGTCGCGCAAAGTCCATCTCTTCAAGAGCATGGGAATCAGCCACCTGTAGAGCTTTTGGCGAACGAGGCTGATACGGACTTGTTGGGTATGTCTTCCTTCTCATACTTGTGACAATTGCCTGACTAGGACAGCAAAAATGGGGTACAAGCAGGAACTGCGTCGGAATTTCACGATGATAGAGGTATTCGGCATTGTATTCAGCATTATGGGACTTCTACCGTCTATTGCATCTACTCTAGCTTTCTCAATCCCAGCAGGTCCAGCTGGTATGGTTTGGGGATGGTTTCTACCCTCCACGTTTATCTTTATAGTTGGTGTGGCAATGGCAGACCTGGGTTCTGCAATGCCGACATCTGGTGGATTGTATTGGTGGTATGACAATCTCAATGAAACTGTGACTGTGGGGAACTAATTGATTTAGGACTCATTTCTTTGCGTCGCCCAAATATCGAAAAGCCTTATGCTTCTTGGTTGGATACTCAAACAGTTTGGGTTTGATTGGAGGACTGTGTAGCATTGACTATGGGTTTGCATTGATGTTTTGCGCAGTGTATGTGGGATCCGACCTGTGATGCGGGGAATTGACTAACCTTCGTAGTATCGTTGTTGCTCGTGATGGAAACTGGACGCCGTCAAACGGAATTGTCTATGTGGTATTCTTGGCCTGCGTTATCTGTCATGGCATATTGGCTTCAACGCTTTCGAAAGTCATGGGGAGACTTCAAACAGTCTTCGTAATTATGAATCTCGTCCTTATTGTTGCTACGATCATCGCTCTTCCCGTCGGCAAACACCTCTCTTCGGAGCGAAATTCAGCTCACTACATATTTGCCCAAACAGAGAACCTCACCACATGGCCCACTGGTTGGACGTTCATGCTTGCGTGGTTGTCTCCCATTTGGACAATTGGTGGCTTCGACTCCTGTGTGCACATGTCGGAAGAGGCAGCTAATGCAGCTAAGGCTGTACCATATGGTATCATGATGTCTATTGGATCTTGCTGGATTCTTGGTTTCATAATCATGATTGTACTGGCCGCATGCATCAATCCCGATCTGCCATCGGTACTGGAATCACCCTTTGGGCAACCTATGGCTCAGATTTACTATGATGCCATAGGTAAGAAGGGAACGCTGGGCCTCATGTCGTTATTATTTATTGTACAGTTTCTCATGGGTCTATCAATCTTGGTTGCAGCTTCTCGTCAAACTTGGGCATTCTCACGAGATGAAGCTCTTCCTTTCTCCAACTTCTTTCGTCCCATCTCGCAATCTCTAGGATACATACCGTTCCGATGTGTTTGGGGATGCGTGGTTGTTGCTGCGGTATTGGGACTGCTCTGCCTCATCGCACCAGCTGCTGCGTCAGCATTATTTTCGCTAGCTGTTGCTGGGAACAATCTTGCTTGGGGAATGCCGATCTTTTGTCGCGTATTCTGGGGAGAGCACAAATTTGTGCCCGGTCCATTCTATACCGGCAAATTTCTGAGTCCCATAATCGCTTGGACTGCAATTGTATTCTTGGTGTTTGGAATAGTATTAGCAATGTTCCCAAGCGGAGGTCCGGACCCCACTGCCGCAAGTATGAATTACACGGTCGTCATCAACATGGCTGTGTGGGGTGGTAGTATGTTATATTATTGGATTGACGCGAGGAAGTGGTTTACGGGACCCAAGATCACGGTCGATGCGGAAGGATTGAGCAAGGCGCAGAGGGAAGTTCTTGTTAACGAAGGTATTCCAGTGGCAGATCCCTCGCACGAAGCTAGCGAAGAGGATGGAGAGAAGATCGGCCGGAAATCAATCGGAGAGGAGGGAAAGCAACCGGTGACATCAGTTGCTGCCAACCCATGATAAACATCAGAGTTCCGTGATATCTAAATGACGCATCTCTTAGCGATTTGAGGAGTGGAGACGGCAGTCCCTAATGACACGTTGGCGGTAGAATAAGACGAACATAGAACAGACTAGGGTACTCAACAGGTATGCCCTCACATTTGAAACGTTTCCTCCACAAACCTTCTTCAATCGTCCGGAGATGCCAAGTGATTTATATGAGTATTCGAGCTCTCGAAACCTCTCAAAAACGTCATTGGAGGCATTTCATTTCGTCAATCGGTGATCATCCTGCTTAGCCTGGCAAGTTTCAAGAGCTTTTGCACCAAACTTCATTAACTGCCCATTGAGGTCCAAACTTGCAGATTTGCTGCTAATCCAAATTTTGAGTTTCCCTTTCGAACATCTGATTTTCTCGTTTGTGCTAGTAGATCAATTATACACCCAATTCTGAAGCAGTTTCATCGAAAGGAGCCGTGGGAGCAAACTTTGCTATCAGCTCGGTTGTCATAGCTTCCGCTGGCGTTCGAATGGTCAATGCTAGAATTGTCGTTCATGGCTGTGCATCCCCAGAAAGTTTTTCCCTCGTGGTGCTCGTATGTAATTTAAGTTCAGACGGCGCGACAGGAAACAAATATAAAGTTCGAATGAACGGACGTTCGTTTGCTCTTGTACCAGAGAAAATTAGTTTCTCGCACCAAAAAGGGGGCGTAGGGGTTTGCTAGTTGTTGTTGGATCTAGACATCTCTGTCTCGTCAACTGTCAATGATATGATATAAATTTCTCATGTTCACTGTGGCAAAGATTTCAATTCTTCAGTTCAGTATACGATTTTTATTTGAAGTTCTTAGCTTTCTCTTACAATGGCGCCCATGTTCATTTACGTCCTGTTTTCCCAAGTTTTAATATTTATTGCTTATGCGTCTCCAATCACTCCTCCAACTAATACCATCCGAAAACCAATCGTTGGTGCATACGATCCTTCCACACATGTGTATCGCCGAGCCAACTTCCGAGTGAACGCCACAAATGTTCCTCAAAGCATCAGCAACTGGATTGATGATGTTAACGCCGTCAGCAGCTTCCTGAATGTTGCCTTGGGCTTGCCATTGGGCTCCGCGACAAAATCGGCGGCGTTGAACGCTCTAAGCTTCGCTCAAGACGAACCAACAAACCTCAAGCTTCTTCGATCAGTACCTGGTATTGATGCAAATGGCGTTGCTGCAGCTTCCACTTTAGATGCGGCGTTTGGAGATGTATTGACCCAGCTGTCGATTATTGCTGGCGCACCTTACAGCGTGTCCATAAGATTTAATGCAGTATCGCGTCTCAATTTCAACCGGTAAGTTTGACTCTCTATAGAGAATTGATACAAAATACTGACTTTGAAAGGTGCGGGAAGGTTCTACCTGCTATAGAAACATTGTGGAGATCAGCTGCTGTGGCCTCGAATACTATAACGTCGACATTCCCACCTACAGCGAGTCGCGAAGCTGCGTGTCCAGGGGCCAATTGATGACGTTTATTTCTCTGCAATACTGGTTATTCAGAGTTCTGCACGTAGTGTCTGTACACTGTTTGAAAGCAGATTATTGTATGGTGTGGAGGAATGAGGGCACGCACTAGGAGGTTCCCGTGCCGTATATAAGATGCATGTATGTATATAGTTGAGCATAGCCTGAAACGTCACTAGGATATTTAATGCTTTTCACAAATAAAAGCACCGTCATTTGAACATGATGTGTCTGCTGTGACGCCACTTTGATAGAGGTGTACAATGTGTGAAAAGTGTGCGCTCGCATCAGAACCAGAGATCCAGACCGTTTTATCCTTAGACACCCATATTACCCAGTTCCGGTCAAGTAAGAATGCGACTAAACCACTCTCTCCTCGTGGTCTGTGGGTGATCTTGTCATTGTGCTACTCCATCAACGATGGCTGGTATTGATCAGATCTGCACACTTCTCTGCGACCATAACAGCAGGAGCCTGCAAGTGACCTGACACAATTCTCGGGAAAACGCTAGTATCACACACCCTCAATCCTTTCACGCCATAAACTCTCATTTCATCATCCACCACTCCAGGCGCCTCGCCCGTCACATTATGCTCAGGTGCCATCCTACATGTAGATGCATAATGAAAAGTGATTCTAATCCTCTTTCGAATGAACTTGTCTAATTCTTCCGTGCTGTTGGTTTGCATATCAAGGAGCTGTTTCTCTTCCGGGAAAGTGATGTTGCGAATTAGAAGAAACCCGGAAGCTCTCATTCTTTCCCCAATAGCTAATGTCAGACGAACAGCGCTTCTTGCGACTGTATAATCTGCAGGATTAGAGAGGATCCCATAGCCAATTTTAGGCTTATCGTGCGGACTTGAAGATGCCAAGCAGACTGTACCGCAGGACTGTGGTTGCAGCATCGTTGCGAGGATGCTAAAGATTGGGGTTTGGAGAATATGAGCTTGAACTCGGGCTCGTCGAAGTTGTCCATTGCACTTGTTGAAAGTGGCATAAGTTCGATATCGGGGATGAGATTTAGAGGATCGGACGATTTCTTTTCTGGGCTGATGATTCCAGTATGATCCTTATTGAGCAGTCGAGAGCGAACATATAGGGCCAAAGTCTTGACCGGTATTCTTAGAACAACCACTCGGAGGAATGAGTAATTTAAAAGTTCTTGTACGATTTTAAAATGGCTGGTAGCCATAGAGGTCAGCGATTCAGCGGGTGGCACCTCCCATGCGACTGGAACCCTGAGATGGTCAGTCTGCACCCCGTATGTTAGCACAAACCTAGGAAAATAGGATATCATTCGAAATACCAGCTCAGCAACAACTCCTGGGAGATCATAAATCACCTCAATTCCGTGTTTTTTGAGTTCTTCGCTTGGTCCAATACCACTATGTAAAATTTTGGTTCATTTCTCGAGTGATAACAGTGCAAGATGTGGAAATAAACCTCAGCATTAGGACTTGGGGTGAGGCTATAGCTCCCGCACACACAATTACCTCCTTGTTGACTTTTGCTGTATACACCTTTTCAAGAACAGGGTCAGAGGATTTGAAAAATATCTTGTTGGTGCGCGGTTTACCATGACCTTGTTCGAACCCAATACGAGTAATGGTTGTGTTTGTACAGACTGTCAGGTTTTTTCTTTCCAAAGTAATTCTTGATGGCAAAAATGCCTCGAAGCTGGATACTCGCCCTCGTTGTTGATTGAGGGTAAGTGACAGAGTTGCGAGTCCTTCTGCGGGAGCGTCCGATGCATTTGAGTCTGGAATGAGTACAAACCCCATCGCCTTGGTGCAGTCGACGAAACTAATGAGATTAGGAACCGTTCAAATGCGAGGGTGTGAAATTACTGACACTCGGTATACTGGATACAACCAGTCTGAATAAGTAAACGTTCGTGTAATCCATGGACCTGTAGCATAAACAGTCAACTTTCATGATCACCGATCTATATAATGAAACATACCGCTATTTCCATGGCAAGATGACTTGCCATAATCCTACGATATCTCGCTTTTAGGAAATAATTTGTCATAGCTCCACTCATGATGACCCATTGCTGCCCATGCATCGTAACTTGCAGCACATCCTCTTGTATAAATCATGCTGTTGATTCTCGAAGTGCCCCCGAGGACTTCACCCCGAATAACACCGCTTCGTCGATCATCGCAATGCTGCATTGTTTCACATTGCCATCTTGTAGAACCAAAAGTTGGAATTGTGGGATCTGAAGATATAACTGGATTAAGAGACAACCATGCGTCATTCGCGGGACCGCGTTCGAGCACCAGAACGGATATATCAGCATCTTCGCTCAATCGGGAGGCCAAAGCACACCCCGCTGTGCCACCTAAAGTCTAATCAAATGTTATTCATTGATAACTCTGGTATGCTGGAGCAAAATGGAGCTAACCTCCTATCACAACTTAGTCATAACTTTTAGAGTCAGCGTCCTTTGGATGACGTTCAGGATATTTTCCTCTGGAGGGCCATCATATGATTCTGAGATTTTATAGATTGAAAAGCTGAAATATCAAAATAAGGATCTTTGAAACGATGCTTAGTGTTGATAAGAATATCGTGGACACATATAGACCTCGAACAGTTGGATGTGATGCACCTGCGAGAAAAAGTGGTGTATTTTTCTGCAACTGTGAGGAGAGGTCGAATACTCGGTCCAACAGTTTGACGCGGCTAGGTCCTTTTCAATTTTCAAAAGAGTAGTAAGTCTTACCATATTGGTGAATTTGGGCTCGATAATAGTGACTGCATCAATCGCTGAAGCATTAATAGTCGGAAACGTGTTGCGAAGTCATGTCTTATTACGATTCATAGATTGCTGGAGCCCCCTTGAATAGCCGAGAATAAATTGGGGTAGCTGGTAACACTTGCATCGACCACTGGCCACTCTGCTAAACTAACCTCGATGCAAGCTAACCTTCTAGACCTCCACCAGCCAGTCCATGCCAATACTCCTCTCTAGGCGTAAACACCAAATTCGGACCATCATGATCCGCCACGGCGAGATCATACAATTGATACTCACTTACTCTATCTCTCCCGTCTCTGCGTCCGGGGTGTCCTTCCCCAAGCTTGCCAGCCTCACCTGGAGCCTTTTCAAAATCAATTCTTATGTTAGCACACATGTTGGTACATATGTTGGTACATCTAGGTGAACGCGTACAGAGTGAATCACGTGAACATCCGTACGCGGGGCGGATGGGTCATCGAGGAAAAGGTTGAACCTGACAACTCAATCTATATTTGAAATCGAGAGATGCTGAAAGTTTTAATGATTATTAAGTAATTATGGGAGTATTACATTGACCTAATTATGATACCAACATTTAAAGGCATCTGGAAATATCCACGGATCAACAACGACATTTTCAAGGGGCTACGCTTGCTAGCCACGGACTAGACATATTTGTGAAGAAGCTAGCTCCCTTAACTGCGGTCGGCGCATTTGCAGCAGTAACATTGCACCGCTCAACCAAGTTCCCAGCAGCAGACACCTTGCTTTTGACGAGAGCCACATACTTGCTAAGCAAACAGCTATTGCCGGGCCCATCTTTGCATGCCGGTACCGGGTACACGACATCGTTGAGCAGGATACGGATATAGAGCTTGTCGTTGCAGTTCAATCTTTCGAATGCTACTGTTCCTCTCATGGTGACAAAATGACTCGCGATGTATTTGTACTTGTCAGGAATCTCTGTTCCGGTCAAGACAGTCGTGTCATCCCAAACACCGGTTGCGGTGCCAAGTTCGGTAATTTGTCCGTCGTTCATGAATGCGGTGATGATGTTGGGCAGTGCGTAGATGCTGCCATTGGCGAATGTACCGTTAACACCAGGACCGTGGTCGAGAATACCGACAAGAGCGTTGAGATATGGCAACATCATTTTGGATGGTAGGTCTTCTCCGGGTCCCATGCCGTAGTAATATCGGAGGTCTTGAGCGTACTCATATTGCGTGAGCTCTTTATCCGTGAAGACAGAGCACCAAGGTGATAGAGTGTCAGTGATTTGGGATTCAAAACCGCACAGATAGGGCATGATTGAAACGTCTGTCGTGGTGAAGTTTAAATTTCCGTCAATGAGTTTCCCAAGACGACTTAGAATTGGAGGTAGGTATATGCTGTTCCAGGTTGTTTCTAGTTCAGTTAGCCCGAGTTTCTCCGATGAAATGACAGCCACTTACGCTGGGTGCCTCCATTTCCATCAACGAATTTCGGACAAAGATCACTTGGAGATAACGAGTCGAACAAGGCTTGCTCGGATCCAGTGGAATTGATCGTGATGACCGTCCCAAGGGTGGACGCAGAAGAGCCGAGGAACCCACGAACGAAGTTCTGAGCAGTTTGAACCACACGTGGATAGAGGTTTGCCCAGCTGATGAAGGGCTGCCCGTAAGCATACAAGTCAGGGTATCTAAGACCTTGTTACTTATTGCTCGTTCGGTTCCACAATCATACATACCTTGTCCTCAATTGGTATCCGAGATCATACGCCTCTTTGTATCCAGTGGGACTTTCCTGGGCAATCTGCAGGGTGGGGTTCGTAAGAACCGGTTCCCACGACTTGAGAAAGCTCAATGAACCCTTTGCGGTGAAGTTGGATGCTTGAATCTAGTCGAAGTTAACAAATCTACTCATCTACTACTCATGTGCGGCAAGATTCATACTTTCTGGTACAATGTCGTCCACTGTGAGTAGGCTCCGGAATCCGGATAACGACTACCGTGTCTGACATTATAGGCAACTTGCTCTACATAGCATTTGTCGGGGACTTGGTTGCTCACACCATGCACTTTGGGCCCTGGTTTTCGTCAGTTTCATCGAATTTCATGGCCAGGCGGGGTAATCTCACCAGTGAAATAAGGACTGTTTGCGCCTAGCCATTCCAACGGACTGGATACGGAGTCACTGGAAGGGAGAACAATGTCTTGTTCTGGGGCAAGGAAAGTGGTCGCAGTGTTTGCATGAACGGTTGATATAAGAATCAAGCTTGCGCTGGCAAGACTCAGCAAAGAAGTTGGAAAGACTGCCATTGCTTCTTGTCGCCTTGCTTAATGATGGACAACTGACGGTTGGTTCACGAACAGCCGCGTAAAATATTGAGACATAGGGGAGTAGTTATAGTCGCATCATTCTCTAGACTAGACATATGATGCACACGTATATTGACTTCGATACCAATTCCAAAGGAGGTAGATCCGAAGAAACATATTAAACTATCCAAAAGGGGATATCGAATGAAGACATGATTGGTACCACAGAACCGAATCCGTGTTTACCAAAAGCTATATTGGTTTGCTGCAAGGCACATGCTTTGGACGTAGTAGCAGCAACTCATGGATAGATTACCATATTCCCGGGTAAAACACGTGCATGACCTTAATGTAACGATTGGTGCCGTCGTTAGATTATCGGAGATGAGATACGAGAGTGGGATGGCTCCAGCCGAAGAAAAACGCGAGCGACAGTAGCAGAGCAAACAACCAAGTTGAGCGTCGTAGGAGCGCCTTTGGCTTTCACACCTGCTTAACTTACTAGGACGCGAAAGTGTATACAAGTACTTTTGTACCGGCGTGTAACGCGCATGCAAATATGTTGTCGTGTTTCTGGTACCCCCGGCTATGAGCAAGCGCACGGCGGGCTTGGCTGGCTCCGCGGGGTAGCTTAATTACTGTATGGCCTGAGGCAACAGTGGGCTTTTCTTGCAGCTGCAGCTGCCTTCCACCTCGAGGACTTTCTTTTGGAGCTCTCTCACATCACAACTCTCAAAATGCAACGCCGTATGGTATGCCAAACTTCTACCTAACCTTTGGCAGACACCAAACTGACTTCATATTTCCAGTTATCAAAAGAGGACGAGGCGGCAGTCGGCGCAGACGAAGTCGAGGTCCGCAGAGAAGATCAAGACAAGATCAACAGATTCAGTCGTTTACACCAGCGAGAAATCGGGCTCGAAGAGGAGTTGAAGTCGAAACATGTCAGTACAGCCTTCACATACGTGCCGACTGCCCGACGTTACTGATGAGTTGATCCGCAGAAAGAAAAGGAGGACCTAGATGATGTTTCGAACGAACTCGAATTGGCGGATGAAGAGGAACTGATACCGTATGATCCACCTCCTTGACTCGGGGGCCACTCCGCCTTTTCTCAACGTGGGCTTACATTGATAAAGATATAAAATCGGAGACTCCTTTATTTCCTTACCGCTATCTGAAGTTCAAGAACTCCTTACGAAGTCGACGGAGAACATTGAGGAGGAGGTGACAGCAGTTGAGGAGAAGCTTAGCACAATCAGGGAGGAGATGACCCAATTGAAAGTGGAATTGTACGCACGATTCGGACGAAGTATCAATCTGGAGACATAGCTTCTCAGAAATTTTCGACTGAAAAAAAAAAGCAAAAAGCACAAGGGTCCATCAAAAAAACTCCACAGCCACGCGGTGACAGCGGATAAGGACGTCGGGATGGATGAACGGCATGCGTGGTCCACCGCATACCCGATACTATTTACCGTTGTTATCCGCCCACAAATCCTTCATCTCGACCCAACCTTGCGAAATCATGAGGATGTGGATGTTCATGTCAAAATAGATTAATTCATAAGCATTCACGGCCGATACGACTCCCAGAGCCCTGAGCATCTGATGACTTTTTCCTTGGGTATCGGGAACGTTGCAATGACTCCGATAGCACTATCAAGCTTCGGCCACTCACTTACCAGGCCCTCCAGGCCAAGTTCTGGCTAAGATTCCACGGTGGCTGGTGTACCTGACTACTCTTGTGGGACCATCCATCCGTCTGTCCAATGTGCGGATAGCGTTCTGTGGGCCGGCAAAGATCGGCACGATAATGCTCGGCGGCGGGAGCAAATTCCAAGATGCCGGGAATAAGTTAGTGAATAGACCAAATTTGACCCTCTTTAAAGCTTTGCGGTGGGTGAAAATGGTGTGAGTAATGCCTGATAGTTCGTATAAGTCAAGTTTAATATATCATAAGTAGGTGCCCTTGTCCCCTCTCCGCTGGTTCTTTGGATTTTTCGTTGTGATTCGGTTGGAAAATTTCAAGTATGGCTCATAACGAAGCAGCTGGCTGTGAAGGCAATACCCAGGCTGATCCCAGCCACGATGTACTGCAAAACACCCAGTCGATAGGTGAGTTTCAACGGCAAGGATTGCAGGAGGAAGGCTAACAGGAATGTAGAACGGCTTCAGTCCAGACTGTCCCGTATAGTAACCGGAATCAATCGACAAGATGCACAAGAACGATATGATCTCGAAGCCAAAGACAACAAGGCGTCCTTTCCAAATTCGAGTGCATCCAGCGTTAAGCCATCGGAAAAGAAGGTCATACATTGGGAAGAGCAGGACCCGGATAATCCATACAACTGGTCTTCAGTACGTTGAAGCATGGCTGGTTGGCGACTCAGCTAACCACTTCGCAGGGATGGAAGGCGTACATTGTCTTGGTTGGAATGCTCGTAGTGATTAATAGTACCATGGGATCCGCCCTACCTTCGAATGCAATCTCCTACATTGGTCCTTACTTCAACATCACCTCCGAGTCTACAGAGATTCTTCCGATATCAATGTACTTACTCGGGTATGTTCTTGGCCCTTTGGTATTTTCCCCTTTGTCAGAACAATATGGTCGAAGAACGCTCATGCTGGCGACATTCTTCTGCTACACCGCGTTTACACTTGGCTGCGCCTTGACACCAACATGGGGAGGACTTTTGGCTTTCCGAATCCTGGCCGGTATCAACGCCAGTAGTCCTATTTCGGTCAGTGGGGGGATCTATGCGGATATCTATAATGATCCCGTTACTCGCGGTCGTGCTATGGCTGTCTTCACTGCGGTATGTTGTCCTTAAACCTGGATCTGGGCGCTGCTGACTTTTCCAGGGAACATGTGTAGGTCCCCTAACTGCTCCGATCATTTCAGGTTACATATCCCCCGTTCTTGGTTGGCGATGGACATTCTGGATCGGTCTTATTGTAGCTGCCGCGACTTGGCTGCCCCTGATTTTCCTTCCGGAGACATACGGTCCAATAATCCTATTACGACGCGCGCAGCGGTTACGAAAAGAAACCGGGAACCCAGAAATCTACGCACCCATCGAGCTCGAAAACCGAGATCTGAAGCAGATGATCACTGTGACTCTCACCCGTCCACTTCGCATGTTATTTTTCGAGTTGATCGCCCTGGCTGCATGTTCCTATCTCGCGCTTGCCTACGGAATTTTCTACATGTATTTCGAGGCGTATCCGATCATCTTTCAAGGCATTTATGGTCAATCGACGGGTGTATCTGGTCTTATGTTCCTTCCCATAGGCATTGGCGCCATTCTAGCAATCTTTGTGTTCCTGTGGTGGGACGCATTCCTTCACAAGGCTCAACAAGCAAATAAACCGTGGACCCACAAGGAAGAATCTCGTCGCCTGCCGCTCGCAGTTATCGGTGGACCACTCTATGTCGTATCACTTTTCTGGCTAGGCTGGACCGCGCGAGAATCGATACCATTTTACGTACCGATGTTGGCTGGTATCCCGTTCGGAATGGGATTTATTCTCATTTTCATCGCGCTGCTTAATTACCTCACGGATGCATATGAGGTCTTCGCCGCAAGTGCAATGGCCGCATCGAGTTGTTGCAGAAGTTTGGCCGGGGCAGTTCTGCCGTTTGCTGCGGGGCCTATGTATACGCGATTGGGTGTTGCGTGGGCAAGTAGTTTGCTTGCTTTTCTGAGTCTGGGGATGTGCGCGGTTCCTTGGATTTTCTTGTGGAAGGGGGATATGATTAGGGAGAGAAGTGTCTTTTGTAGGGAGTTGAAGGAACAAAAGGCGAAAGAGTTGGAGAGGGTGGAGAATGAGAGATTTGGGAGAGCGGATGCGGAGGAGAAGGTATGAGGGGATGTTTAATGCTTGATGATTTGGTTATATAATGAGTTGATGAGTAATGATTATTTGAGGGGGCCTATTGGGGATGATACCTACAACATGAGGTACAACCAATATTCGTTGGTATATAAATTATTAATATTGGTCTTGTTTTATATTAATCAATCTATTTTTGATGTAAAAGTAATCAAAACTTGTGTTTTCTCAACCAGATTTCCATATCTGCACTATCTCGTTCGACCCAATTCATTCTAGCTCTAATCCCTTCTATAGCTTCATCGAAAACTTTTCGGAACTTATCCTAATCTCATTGTCAGTTTTCTTCTATCAAAACATCCCAATCCTCCCTTCAAACCTACCTCAACAGACAAAGCAAACTCTCTCAGATCATCCAGTTGGGCAGCCGTCGAAAGACCACCAGTACAACAAGTAACGTATCTCGAAATAGTTACTCTATCACCACGACCAAATTCATTCCATTTATCTTTCAACCATATCCAACACGCATCAGCTCCGGCATAATGAGTCTGGAGCGCCTTCAACAAGAACCATTTTTCCAGCGAGGAGAACGGCACCCCTTTATCGGTCATCAGCTTCAATGATCGTTGCACTAGAGTCGGATTATCGGCGTAGCCAAGGGCGACGAATGCATCGGTGCGTAATTCTGGGTCCTGAGTTTTGCGAGCTACGGCTAGGATGGACTCATACTACAGTAGATGAACACATACACGGGTTAGCTTGCTATTTGACGCCCCCACATCTGTACTTACACGATCATTAATAACAGCTTGAAATACATGTTTCCGAATATTCGGATTCAGCGCCTCTTCATCACCAGCCAAGAACTCATTGAACAGCTCCGACGAGACAGCTTTCAGGTGCTCGTAACTTGCTCCTTGTGCATAGAATAGCGCTTTTGTATTTTGAATTGGGATAGGATTCTTGGAAGTGATTTTCCACACTTCTTTCGGGGAATGGGATAGAACAAGATGCTCGTGGAAGTTCTGGAGTGCGGTGCGGGTTTGAGGAGATGAGAAGAGGAATGCTTGTCGGATTTTGGCGAGGGAGAAGAAGATTTGTCGCCAGATGAGGAAGTGATGGTCGCTTGAGAAGGTTAGGAGAAAGTCGAGGAAGTGGGTGGTCTGAATGTGTGTCGCGAGGAAGGATGAGATCAAGGCGTGGGAATCGGAGGTCAGGCCGACGCAGTCTGTTTCGGATAGATGGATGGTTGAAGTCTGCTTTCCGAATGTCTGGAGACGAGACGGGGGATAGGCAACTCGATAGAGTCCGATTTGTTCGGTGTTGAGCTTGTAGAACTCGAGATCTACTGGGTACGTCTGCTTGCGTGAGGTTAGCAAAGCGGAGTTGTCCAATTCGCCATTTGTCTTCAGATTCAAGGGAACATGATACAACGTCTGGCCTTCTTCGGGCTCCATCTTTATGGATTGCCAGTATCGCTGTTGCTCAAGAGTTATCGTGCCCGTGGTTTTTTCTTCAGAGACCAAGAGGACGGGATAACCGGCGCATGTCGTCCAGTTTTGCATAATGCTGCTCACATCTCTACCACTGCTAGCAGCCAATGATAGCCAGAGATCATCAGTCGTAGCATTTGCAAAGGCATGCTGTTTCAAGTAGCTTTTCACACCATCGATAAAGACAGCTACCCCCAGAAATCGCGAAAGCATCCTCAAGAGCGAAGCACCTTTCATATACGTAATATCATCAAAAAGCTCGTACATGCGGTCGAGCGAAGCATCAGGATTATAAACCGGATGGCTCTTTCTCGTGGAATCGAGATCCAAAGCTCCCTGATAAAAAGCCATGGCTGTAGGATCTGGATCGGCAGCCACGAAATGCAACCAATACTTCCATTCGGGAAACATCTTATCGACGACATAGAAACCAGCCCATTCGGCAAATGCCTCGTTGAGCCATAGATCAGTCCACCAAGCCATCGTCACCAGGTTTCCAAACCACTGGTGAGAGAGCTCATGGCACAGGGTTTCGACGGCCATTTGCCAGGACTTTGCGGCTGTGGTCGCAGGGTCGAGGAGAAGGAAGCGCTCGCCGAAGACGATGCAGCCCCAGTTCTCTAGCGCACCGGCGTCGGGGAGAGCAATCAGGTCGAGCTTGGGAAGAGGGTATTCTAAGCCGAAGATGTGTTCGAGATGATCCAAAGCCTGGGTGGCAACGTGCATCATGTTCAATGCGTTCTGAATCTTTGCACCTCGCACAGCATAGACCCTCACTGGAAACTTCAGCTGTTTAGACTCGATGAAGTCGAAATCACCGATTACGAAACAGATCAGATAAGTAGATGTTAGTGGCATGGTGTTAAAGACAACTCGTTTAGACAACTCCGATCCAGAATTCGTGATCTCTGACAAGCTAATATCCATATTGCTCACGCACGTTAGATCTTGATTGATTGTGATAGTGGAGGAAAGAGTGGCTTTAAACTCTGGTTCGTCAAGACACGGGAAAATACAGCGTGCTCCTATGGGCTCACAGCTTGTCGAGTATGCCTTCCGGGTTTCCCCGTTTGCGTTTCTGTAGGAGGTCCATTGGAGCCCGGGGGTTCTTCCGTTCTCTTTTATCGTGCCTTGGAAAGATTGACGAACCACGGCTTTGGATCCAGCTGTGAGCGGTTTTGGGAGAGAAATGGTGATCAGCTGATGCTCGAGCTTGTATTCGATGGTGGGAATATGGACGATCTCCGATGGGGAATACTCGATTTCCGTACTAGTTATGTCTAGATCTTTTGCATGGAGAATGATGGATGTGGTTTCTTGACAGATATTGAGATGAACGGCGACTGAACCTTCGAAGGTTAAGCGGTCTAGATCTAGATTAAGATCTAGATCATAATGGCTTGGTTTCGCATTCTTGGGTAGACGCGCCATGATAAAGTACACTGAAGCAGAGTTTGGATAGAGTAGAGGTTGAAATGTGTCACGTCCATCGTCGTCGAAAATCAAGCTTAAATGCCCTGCGATGGCTTACTCAGCTTGGAAAGACCTACCCGTGCGAAGATCTACCGATTACGTCTACTCAATCGCGGGGCGTAAATTTTCCACGTTATAGAGTGAGGTTTTGCGTTCATCGTGCATGAAATATATTATTTTTTGGCGACTTAAACCTATAGATTTGACGATGGAGAGTCATGATTAAATCAAGAAATAGAAAGGGGACTCGGGTTTTCAGGTCATAAGAGGTCACACTCCCAGGACTATAAGCCTAGGCCTAAATTTCTTTGATGTTACTGGATATACAATTTGGTGTCCTCATTTGTGTTGATTTGTCTGAGCAATCTACAGCAGCTACAGAATCGAGGTACATTTGTGTTTTGGAAAATCATTGGCGCCGAAATCAAATGTTAAAAAAAGGAACATGTAAAGTTTCTGCCATGCGGTAGACATGATTTATCCATATATCTGGAACATCTGCCGTCCTATCCAGACTCAATTATAGTTCGGTTGATGGAGCTGGGCAATCACTTGGTCTCGTGATGCCATCCAACTTCTTCAACATCTCACCATTGGAATAGCCAGTAACTTCGAGCTCGTCGAGATGTGGTGGCATCTCCAAAAGCACTGCATCAGCTGGCCTGACGATCTTCTCCCACTTGGCCGGTTCATCTTTCAATTCCACTTCCTCTTGCCATCGGAGCAATGTGTCAAAATCTCGACACAACTTGTTTGCCCCAATGTCTGGGAATGGGTTGTGCTGCGTGTGGCGCCAGTTATATGTCAGCATCTCCACATCTGAGTTGCACATGATATTCTGCCTTAGGATATCTATACAGTGATCGACGTGAGACTCAAACATGACGGGCGGCTCATAGTTCCATTCTCTGCCCCAGTAGTAGTCATAGTTCAAGATATTAGTCCTGCGCAGTGCGTCAAGGCAGTGGAGTTGATGAAAAACGTCAATTTCGGCCATATAGGTGTCCTCGCCATATCCCCATTCTGGCATGGTCTTTGCGCATTCTGTTGCGTTCTTGCCGATATTGTCAACCTCTTGTCTTGTGAGGGCATGCATTCCAATGTCTATTCAGATTTAGCGTTTTGAAACTTAGGTAGGAGTGGAGCAAGGGACTCACGAGAAATTCGCTCCCATGCAGCATCACCCTCTGGACTTGGTCGTCCTCGGTAGATGTGATCTGGGTTGCCTGGTTCTGGGAACAGGGATGCATCAATCTTCTTCCTAATTAGGGGTATGTGAAGTTTTTCCATCACAGGAGCTATAGAAGCTTCAGCAAAAGTGTTTTGTCACATGGAGTTAGAGGTATGACTTACAGTATGCAGTCTTTTTGTAGAGATGGGCCTCACGGTTCTGAACTCTGTAAGTTCCAAGAACTGCTGCATAAATGCTGAGTCCATAGACGAGTATAAGGGTGACAATACCCGAGGTATTGGCTGTGATGTGCGGCAAGCGTGAACGGCGTGTTGGCTTGAAGTTGTAAGACATATCAAAGCCTTCACCTTCTGCCTTCTCACTATTTACATCACTAAAGCGTGGTGCAATGCCTTCTTTGTCTTCGTCATGGTTAACGGAGGAGTAGGTGATCTTTCTTGCAATCTTTCTTGTAAACCACATGTTGAGAAAAGTTTCAATGTGATGAACGAGAGAAAGTGCGGTTGACTCTTGAGAAGAACTATGAAAGTATGTCAAAATCTTAAAAGTGGTGTGGGAATTGTTCTGAAATCCTTTGAATATGAACTGGCAAGTCCTCATAAGATGGTGATATCATCCACGAGGGAAAATTTATGACAAGGCGTCAAGTGTAATACCCTATCTTCGTCCCAAAGCGCCCTTACTGATAGCCTATCAAATTCTTATCATGTATGGGACCTCAATGGTCTCTTTTACATATGCAATGCATGTTGTTCTTGATTAGAGTATATTGCGCTGTTAGTCGTGTGATAACATGCATTAGTAGGTGCTATATCTCCTTCTATCCTGGTACGCATACAAGCTTACCACAGTCTCATGCAGCAATGCATAAAGGTCAGCCGAGCTGTTCATCTTTCAGAGGCTGTGGATCAACCTAGCAATCGATTGGCCAAATTACGCTAGATGTGATGATCTTGCACTGAAGCATCGTATGGCAGTTGTTGCTATGAGCGATTTACCTTCTCGTTCGTATGCAGTATGCAGCCACAGCTATGTCTGGTTGGCCATCTCAGACGCAGTTTGGTGATATGGAAGTACAGAAGTTGCATTAGTCTTCACGTAAGATTCTGAATATCACTTTAGCTTCAAAGCGGAAAGTGCGAGCCATATCGTGCTACTAGCAATCAGCAGCTGCATCATGCATCATGCAGCGCCAACGTCTTGTGAGATTATGTGAATAAGCAGACAATTTCGACATTCAGTTACCCCGCCTTTGCTGGAACCGTTCCAGGAAGCATGCAGTAGAACTAATGGGATTATTTATATTCTCCAAGGCTCTTCCTCATACTGGAACACAGCAGTCTTGTCTTCACAACTCAAAGTCTCTCCCAACAACATAACATCATCCTTGCGTATTCATCATGAAGGTTCAAAATATCTTCCTTTTGCTAGCCACCCAGGCAATTGGGGGTGTCTTGTCCGCTCCGGTCGCCGCTCCAGGTAAGAGTTCACTTTGGAATTCCCCGTGAATAACAGCATCCGAACTGACTTCATAGCAGCTACAACTTTGGAGAAGAACGCAATCGAAAAGAAAGGCGTTGCGGAAGTTTGGGCCAACTGGAACCACCCTGGAGTAGGAAAGGTTGACGGAGCTGAGAAAAGGGATGTTGCAGAAGTCTGGGCCAACTGGAATCACCCTGGAGTAGGAAAGGTTGACGGAGCTGAGAAAAGGGATGTTGCGGAGGTTTGGGCCAACTGGAACCATCCCGGAGTTGGAAAGGTTGACGGAGCTGAAAAAAGAGATGTTGCAGAAGTCTGGGCCAACTGGTAAGCTCTGAAGATCTACCGAACTACTATGGAATCTAACTTGAAATTCAGGAACCATCCTGGAGTAGGAAAGAGTGAGTAACTAAGCAACGACCTGAGTTGGCGATATTTGGAGACTCAGTCCAGTTGAAGCTTGCATCTGCCCCAACTAATCCTAACTGGGTATCTAAAGAGGAGGATATGTCGGAAGTTATGGGTACTTTAGAGATGAAATGAACTGCACTGAGTTCACGAACTTTGTATATGATAACTAAGAATAAAGTTCATTCTCAACACAATGCGTTTTCAAATGATCCAGATTCTAAATCCTGTAGTTGCTCCAGCCACATAAAATTAATGACTTCGCCAAATTTTGCAGCTTCTCAATTCACCTTAGTGGTCTGAAATCTTCTAAGTAACTAGTATTTGAATGAGTATTTTCAGATTGAGTAGGCGGTTTGTGAACCAGCAGCGAAGTCATACGCTTACCTCAAACGGAAAATGATATCTACCTATGGGGCTGATCGTATCTACAACGTGCTTTTCACCCTATAATATCAATCCCGAATGCTGATAACCCTCAATTGCGTTACATCCCTAATGCTTGTTCCCGTATTTTAGCCACTTATATGGAGGATTATCTCCGCTATCACTAGGTCGTGCAACCAAAGCTTATCTATAACAAGCTCTCTCTCTTGCATACCCGATATGCATTTCCCTCGCATGCATTCCCCATGTGTTTTCATCTCTCTTGCATACCCGATGCGATTACTAATTATGTCCAGAACGCCGGCGTTACATATGCAGTTATGCTTACTCAGTTATATGCATATACCCGACGTTGCATTACCCGATGAGCTTATTCTCTCTTAGGAAGTTGTATACAGGATGCGCTTCCCCACACTGTTGCGGGGTCGCTAAACTACGGCTGACTTGCATATATGGGGCCATATTTAGGGTCATATTTGAGGCCATGTTTAGGGCACAAGCATGCTCATTCACAAATGTCGCAGAATACACTAAGTAAATTAGTACTTGCTGATGTACCAGCATTCCCATCTCCACGCTAGAGAACTGAACGCAGATGATGTAATCCGAGAACCGAAGGTTGACTAATTCACGGGGGAGCATATCGTTCCCGCATTTTGACTCTGTGGTCTCACTTGTCCGTGCTTGTCATTGTGATTGCCGCTTGATACACTGCATCTGCAGCCTGTATCATTTGCTTATCATGATATCTTGAGCTAGTATCATAGTTTTCAGCTGGATGAAAATACCGCATGCAAGCAGTGTTGATAAGATTTTAGAACGAGACAACAAGGTCCATTGACATTCCTATCTTGTTTCCTATTTACGCCGAGATGCAGACTGTGCCTGGCCCAACTCATGGATTTTAGGTGGTTCGATGTGATATTGACTAATCCAGTCACATTGACTATACGGATGAGTGGAAACTTAATGCCCACATTGCACCTTCGGATTCTGCTTCTAATCTACAGATAACCACCTTGCTTCTAAACCTTCTCTCTCTTACCTCTGCGTACGCCTATTTTTACCCATCTGTGTTGTGGTACTTCTCTAGCCAACAATGGATCAGTCAGAACTCGAAAAGAATCTTCTACCACAGAGAGATGGCTATGAGCACTCAGATGAGGAGCCCGAAATGAGCGGACTCGGGTGGAATTCTAAGAAAAACAGCTACTTGGATCGTATGAAAAATGGTATCAAAGGTTCATTTGGCTCCCAAGGACAGAGGATTGTCCTTCTTTTTTCAGCTCTTCTCAACACAATTCTCCTCATTACCATCCTTAGTGCTCGAGCACACGACGAATACTCTTGTCGGAGTCCTATTGGTATAGTGCTTTCTCCCAAGTTTATTCTTCATTATAAGCTGATAGTATTGAAGTTGGTCTTCTCCCAAATACCCTCGAACGAGAAATCAGCGATATCACGCCTTTTTCAGTCCGACGCGAAAACAACAGTGCACGCGATGCACTCTGGAACAGTCTTGCAACTGACCGTGGTGTAGTGGCTGTGGATCAAGATACTATTGAGAAACATGGCTTGACTGAAACCATTGTCTTTCCTTGGGACACTAGCAAGCGAGTTTATATTGTGATCGCTTTTCATCAACTACACTGCTTGGTAAATACAGTTACCTTGAACATTGATATATATACTGACTCATGATAGAAACTAATCTACCAATCACTGACAAGTGTGTACTACGGAGGTACTTTGGAGAAACCGGTTTACGAGCATTGTGTCCATTGCCTGGACCAATTACGCCAAGATACTCAATGTTCAGCAGACGATGTAAGAATTTGAACACCGCAGATTCACGAATAGATGGCTAATCTTGCATAACTAGAATCTCTGGTATATTGGGTCCAAGAGCACTGGACAGAATCGTCAATGTAAAGACTTTTCAAAGCTCGACAAATGGGCGCTTGAGCGCCATGCTTGCTACAACTTTGAGAGGCCTATGAAACCTGGGCCCCTTGACGTCGAGGCCTTTCAAAATTGTAGAGAAAGCTCTCCGTACTTACAAGTCATGAAGGACCATTTCGGATATAGCAAGGATTGGCAGGGAGACTTCCCTCCGCATGAGGGACCGACTTTTTACTTTTAGTGTAGTCTAGAAATTCGAAATCGCATATAGCCAGAATATATTTCCAACAGCAGTTGGTTCGTAAGAGACATGAGCATAAGCAGTTAATGCCAAACAGGATAAAGTGATTTAGTAGCAAAGTTCAATTTCACAAGCCTTCCCTCTCCAAAGTCGGATTTCGAATGATTCGCGATTCGTTAGTTAAATTTACTGAGGAATATGGACAAACGCGATTTGTCCTTTTTACTTCGATCACAAAACATACCAAAAGACATGAACAACTTGGCCTACGCGAACAACTCGTTTTGTTTACTCTCCATGCCTCGGATAGTAGTACCGTGGCGAACTAGCGCCTGTAATCGCCTCCCCGCAAAACTATACAGTTGGTTGAAGGGGAATCAGCCTGATAAGCGACAATTGCCACTCTATCAAGAATGGCGTCGCTTTTAGGTTCCCACGTTGACTGAGCATACATATCTTCTTATCACCCTGCATGGCTTATGCCCTTGTATATCATTGACCCGCCACGTGCCCGCACACCGCTTATCTCAGCTCCCATCTAATCTGACATGCTTCGTTAGATAAGTATCTTAGCATTAACGAAGGCATTACTAATTGCCGGAAAATGTTGCATGCATGTACAGCCCCGCACTCAGCCGCTTGGTAGCATCCAGAAGGTACACAGGCTTCAAATCAGTTTATCTAACCGAAATCTCAGCTTGTGAACCCAGCCTTCAGTGGAATAGCTCGGCAGACCTCATGTAAAGCCCCTCTATCTCTCGACTGCATGCAAGAGAGATCCTGCAGAAAGATGGATAGACGAGACATACTAGTCATCATTTGAGACCCTATGTGGGTACAAGAGTTCTGGTGGAAGCGGGTAGACTTCGATGTATACATGGCGGAATCTTTGACTAGGTTGCAAAGAAATAGCCTAGGAACTTCCTTGGCCGATAGATGAATGATATTATACTAGGAATCCTCGATCAAAGTCGTCCATCACCTTCCTAATAGTATCTTTCCATCTATTTGGGCAAAACCTGACAAGATGCTTTCTTTTGGCAGTGGTTTGTGTCTCCTCTCCTGCTTCTCCGGCGCCTTTGCCCTTCCAAAGTCTACTAGTAGCTTTGTGCTCCACGAAAAGCGCGTAGCTGTTCCTCAAACATGGACCAAAACTTCGAGGGCTCATCCTTCCGAGATGCTGCCTGTCAAGATTGGTTTGACCCAGAGGAACCAACACCGAGCAGAAGAATTTATGCTAGATGTGTCGCATCCACAATCAGCCAACTTTGGTAATTGATTGATCTCAGTTCTACTTTAAAGTATAAATGTTAATTTGAGAGTATAGGTAAACATTGGACGACCGAAAAGGTTGCAAATACATTTGCACCAGCAAAAGAAACTGTCGATAAAGTGGTAGAGTGGCTTGTTGAATCCGGTATCACTGCCGAACGACAGGCTTTCTCGACAGGTACGTTTCTGTTTTCAACAAGCATAAATGTGTCGCATGATCTCGTCTCCAAATATCGTGTCGGCCATAGGCAACGTCCCCAGATCTATTCATATGCACAGCATGATCCATAACTCAGAAGCATCAAACTTTCTGTTTCAAGAATACTTACAAAATCATAGGTCGGAACTGGATCATTTTCAATGCAACGGTATACGAAGCCGAGTCCCTGTTCAATACAGAATACCATTACTTTGAACATGATACATCAGGGGGATACCGCATTGCCTGTGACGAGTATCACCTACCACAACATGTGCAAAAGCATGTTGATTTTGCGGTACGTTGCATCTATAACAAATACAGCTATAATTTCGAAGCTAATCCAGAGAAAAGATGCCAACAATCCAGTTAGATGGGATGCGGCCCATTAGAAACCTGAATAAAGCTGTCACGCCTCCCGTAGTCGGTCTTACAGGTCTGGCGAACTGCTATGAACTTATCACTATCGAATGCCTACGTGAGCTTTACCAGTTTGGGCCTGGAAACACAAGTACGTGATACTGAAATCCATAATTTTAAATCATTCTTGACAGATCTGGCTGACTATTAAACAGGTGCCCCAGGAAACGAGATTGGAATCCCGGAATTTGGCGACTATCTTTATGCTCCAGATCTTGCACTTTTTTTCAAAAATTACACCACGCAGCCAATCCCAAACTCTACTTTTCCAGAATTTATCTCTATCGACGGCGGCATCCACTGGAATCACTCCTTTTATATCGGTGGTGAATCTGCCCTCGACATCCAGACTGCATATTCGATCATCTATCCTCAGGGCGTGCGGCTTTATCAAGTTGGAGACGTCAATATTGATTCCAGTGGCAGCTTTAATTCTTTTCTGGATGCATTGGACGAATCATATTGCACTTATCTCGGCGGTGACGCTCCCTATCTTGACCCCGTATATCCAGATCCCGCAGGTGGTTACGAAGGTCCCCTGCAATGCGGTGGCGCCCCTCTCAGTAACGTCCTCTCTTTCTCTTATATTCAGATTGAAGCTGCGCTTCCGGAGTCTTACCAGACTCGACAATGCCATGAGTGGATGAAGCTTGGTCTGCAAGGCGTAAGCGTTATTTTTGCGAGCGGCGACTCAGGTGTTGCGAATCGTTATAATGTCGGGTTTGAGAACAGCTGCTTAACACCTCCAGACGTGGGGCCGTACGTTGATATCAATGGAACTCGTTTCTCTCCTTCCTTTCCATCTAACTGTCCTTGGGTTACTACCGGTATGTTTTCACCTCAAATTCTCGCTCAAGCTAACAAGATTAGTGGGTGCAACTTTCCTCAAAGACCGCAACATCAGCAACGGCGAAATCGCTGTGGCCCTTCCCTACGCACCAAATCCGAAACTGGACTACTACTCCGGCGGTGGTTTCTCCAACGTGTTTGGTCAGCCTGCCTACCAAGCTGACGCCGTGTCTCACTACCTGAGGAAATATCCTCCTCCTTACGATGCACAAATATACAATAAAAGCGGTCGTGCATTCCCTGATATATCGGCAATCGGACTGAACGTGTCTGTTGTGCTTGGTGGTGGAGTCCAAGTCGCCGGTGGCACAAGCGCGTCGACGCCTATCATCGCAAGCATCGTCACTTTATTAAATGAAGCGCGAATCGCGGCGGGTAAAGGACCAATAGGATTCTTGAATCCTATACTCTATGCTCATCCACATGCATTCAATGATATCACTGAAGGCAGCAATCCGGGCTGTGGAACTGACGGCTTTCAAGCTCAGCCTGGATGGGATCCTGTCACAGGGTTGGGGACCCCAATATATCCGAAGCTCGAGGAAATATTTTTGAGTCTGCCTTAGAGACAATCTCCGCACATTGTAAAAGACTTTGTTATTCTAAAATAGCTGTTATGATATACAATTAGGAACAATACCCTCTACATATGAAGATATGAAAAGTAAGGGCGGGGTAAAGGCGAGTTTAGTCTTACCCCTTCGGTTATTGGTCCGCCCAGGTGCTTGGCAAGAGCTAAGCCCTAACTGGAGGCCGACGGGATTTTGACCAAGATAACGGGCGGTGGGCGGTTTCTGCCCGGGGAGACGGATAAGGCGGGCCCGACCGGGGATCGAAATACGGCGGCCTACGCTCTCTCTCTGCCTTTCCTGTAATATGCACTCGTCTTGGGATTAGCTCAAATATACCAACTGTTGGTACGATAATTCTTCGCATGATTTCGATTCTGGCTGAAGTTCGGTGCGTTATATATACAAAGATTTGGATCATTGTGTTCTTAGATATTCTTACCAGTAATCATTATCTTCATCATCTCTGAGTATTCTGCATGCAGTGTTATTTTTCGGGTTTAAGAACATATATCTTTACGGCTTCAGAAATGTTAGTTATTCTATTTTCTATTGTGCTCTCAACATTACTTCTTTGGCTTATTCCCAAGGCCGCGACAGCAATTTCATCCCCGCTCAATGCGATACCAAACGCCAGTTTAACGGCGCCGCTCTGTCGGTTATGGCTACTATGGATTAGGGCAACCGGAACGGAGTATTCGACATGTCTCGCAGCCCACCGTCGACTCGGTCCAGTCATCAGAATAGGTCCAAATGAGATCAGCATCAATAGCATCGAAGATGGCGTTCGCACAGTCTATAGAGGTAACTGGGAAAAGTCCAGCATGTATGACATGTTTACACAATTTGGGTAGGTCCAGCCGGTAGCTCATCGTGTTGAATGCTCACACGGCAGTTTCTCCCCGCTGTTTGCTATACGTCAAGCAAAGCCGCATTCAGAACGAAGGCGGCTATATACGCAAGTCTACTCAAAGTCTACGATTATTAACTCTATCGAGCTTGGCCAGGCCCTAAGTACTATCAGTCGCGATCGGCTGCTTCCGAGGCTACGAGAAGCGGCTGTGAATGGAAATGAAATCGATGTCTACTCTTTGACAAAAGAGTATAGTATGGATGTTGTCACTGCTTACGTTTATGGTCTCGAGAATGGAACAAATTGGACAGGACAACCCGACAAGGCATCGCATCATTTACTAGCGTTTCAGAGGGCACTTCAGCCATGGGCATTCTTTGCTTCTACGGAAATCACTCGACCTGTATCATTCCTGCGCTGGCTTGGAATCAGTTTGATTTCTTCGTCTGTCGATACAGCTTTCGACACCATTCACTCGTTTGTGCTGGATCTTACCCAAAATGCAATTAAAACCATGGATACGGTCGATTTGAGTGAATGTGACTCCGTGTGCACCTTCAAAGAGTTGTGGCAAAGAATAAAATTGGGTCTAGAGGACAAGCTGAATCTGATCGTATCTGATATGGTTGACCAGACCCATGCGGGGCACGAGGCCACTGGAATCATTCTGACATACGTCTTGTTAGCGCTTTCAAGAGACGCCGAGGTACAGATTAGACTACGAAAAGAGTTGAGATCCTTAGATGAGCCTCGGAGTTCCAAGATTCTAGATGCTGTGCTTCTTGAAAACAATGCGCCTCTATCCGGCTGGAATCGGTCCATTTCCCCGTGTTGCACCAGCGAACGCAACAATCAATGGCTTCACCATTCCCAAAGGAACTATTGCGACAGCATCACCTTATATGCTTGGTCGGAACTCTGAAGTTTTCCCTGACCCTGACGAATGGCTTCCGGAGAGATGGCTCAAGGCTGATGTTGACGAGCAACGGCAAATGAGGCAGTGGGTTTGGCTGTTCATGAGTGGACCACGCAATTGCATTGGAGAACACTTGGCTGTGCTCGGTAAGTAAATTTCACCACTCCATCACGTCCACTACAGCGTTAAATGTTGTGCAGCCATAAAAACCTTCATCGCGGACATTTATAGTACTTATCACACTACTACAACCGGAAAGGAGGACATGAGGCAGCTTGAGAGCTTCTTTGCTACACCAGCCAGTTCTTCGTTGCTGCTGAAGTTCTATTTGGTTTAAGAAGCGGCGAGGTCGAGTTTGGTAGTCAAAGAATGAGGAAGATGGGGTTCTTAAGCTCCCAGCACTCGTAGCTCTGAGAGCACCAATATAAACAAAACTAACGCCGACAATTTCGACGTGAAAAAATGCCACGAAAATGCCACGTCGGGATGGTTACATTATACAATCCCAAACTCCCTGCAACTAAATATTTTTTCGTTAACATCTCAATTTGTACACTCTTCACAAAACTCGCGCGAGAGAAGTTGTGCTATTCCAAGTCCAAATTACCTTACGCCATTTCTGGTCTTTGGGTGGAGTTTGATATGTCGCTGCAGATCCAGGAGATCGACATAAATAGCACCGAGTGACACCTTTAGCTTACGCCTGTAGTTGTTGAATTTAGCTTCATCCCCCCAAGGTGCCCAGAATTCCATTTCAGCTGAAGTCGATCATACACGTGTATCGGCCACCCACCGATTTTTCTATTCCGCGATTTCTCGGTACGTTCACGAAAGTGCGTCTTAGCTGCCCGGATCGACCGCACACCAAAAAACCACCAGTCTTGGCTCGCTTTGATCACGTTGGGCACGTTTCTCCCGTTCCAAAGGGTGTCATATATCGTAGGAAAGTTACTAGTCAGATTCGGCACGCTGGGATTCTTGGTGACCGGTACGACGTCTCTCTACTCGATCTGATAGCCCTCTACAACTTCGATGTACTTTTCTTAGAGTTCTCGTGCTCTTCTGGCCGAATCCTCATGTACCACCAGCTCCCTTCTTATCTCTTCACTAGGATCTTTATCGTCGGATTCCTTTATTTCGGAAAGCTTTTTATCAAGCCACCTAGTAGGATTGCTGATAATACTGTCATTAGGCGGCTTGATACCCCCGCCCGTTGTATGCTCCTCAGCTACTTGGGGCGCCTGCAACCAACCCCTGATTCTTTTGAAACACAGCTGATTCGTGATACATACGACTGTATTAGCAGTATCAATACCAACATCAACCCATGCGACAGTTTGACAAGTCGGCTCTTTCACGAAGAACAATACCCCGGAGACGGCTGAAGATCCAGACCCAATCATCTCAGCCATGTTGAAGTAGTTTTTCTCGGGCGCCATGCATGAGCTGGCAAAAGACCCCGCCGCTACAGCAGGTTTGAAAATATCGTCGTTGTCCCTGCCACTCACCGCGACAGCGATCTGGCTGCTGGACTTGGGCATCCCGCACACAACAGCCTTTAATGAAGGACTCAGACCAACGTCAAGAGTCTCCCAGCTTCCTGCTCCGCCATTCACGTAAGCGCACACTTATAGATGCTATGATAGAAGTCAGTCTTACGGACAGTGATTTAGGTGTGGAAAAATAGCTGACCTTATCCGTATCTATGGACATTAGCAAAGGCTGCCCTGGCAACTCATTGAGCAACCCAAAGTCTGATGAGCTATCGTATCTGCTGCCTGTGATATCAATTTTCATAAACTCTACACAGCTTTCGATCGTTACTTTGGGTGTCATGTCCTCTGAAATGCGCAGTTCCCTGGTCGTTTCATCTCCCTTCACGCTTGGAATTCTTGCACTGGTCTGCAAGCGCACCAGAGGTGTAAGTGGAGTCATGGTCGATCTTCTTAGAATGCAAGGGCACAGTTTACACAGGGGCAGAAGTCAGAGTGATACTGAAAATGGACACGATAGTATACAAATGATTACATGAGATAACATCGCCACAGCGGTTAAAGAATCTAGACCTCTTGTTAACGCGGTCGGTATGCAGTGCAGATGGAACGTTATCATGGGAGCTGAGAGGATGTTTGACTCATGTTCAGGCGATTTCCTTCATAGTCTGCTAGGATAAGATGTTGTTGATAAAGCTTAGGGTGCACCTTCTGTTAGCCTACCATTCCAGTTCGGAAGTCCAGCTATGGAGAGTATCAGCCTCGGTGCAAAAAAGCAAGGTTAAGACCTTGGTAGCGAGGATCTGCAGCCGCTCTACGCTAGATAATTCGAAGATCCCGTCAAAAGCCATGGGTCTAGGCACCGGGTTTGCAACTGGGGAAAGAACCGTGTTGTAGGATTCAGCACACCTGGTTACGACGGTCTGGATGGGCAGGTGAAGTACTCGAAGATCTGAGAGGCCATTCTCTTAAAATTTTAAGCACCTTACATTCGTTCATCGTTAAAGCAGGTATCTAAAAAGCTTGCTATCAATTATAGAACCATCTTCTGACTGATTTCTCATCAAACTGACCTATATTATTCTGATTCATGCGAAAATTGGTTAATCTTAAATACAATGTAATAGATACTAATATATTCCGTTGATTGACCAGTTGACATGGCAGCAACGACCATGATTTAAGTATCTGAGTTTCTTCCCGTTTCCATAACGCACTGGATCTCAAGCTTCCCTGCCGCTTTCATTCTCTATCATGGTACATCATCGGTGCCGAAACTACTTCTGATTAAGTCTCGAGTTCCGGGGTTTATCGAGTTCGTGGGCGCTGTGGGGGTTGTGGGCCGCGGGGAAAACGTACCCTGTAGAGGGAGCGACAAGGGTTTAGAAGTCAAAGTTGTCAAACCAATGCTCCAAACCATGCCGAAACGTGTCCCGAATGATGCTCCGAATCAATGAAGCATCAGCTAGTGGCCTGCCGCATATGTTCGCGGATGTATGCTCAATCCGCACCATGTGATCCATCTGTGCCTTCTTCCAAACACCTCACGGCGATGAGTGGTTCCACAGGGTAAGCAAGCAGGGATTGTTTGGGACTTATAGTCTACCTTATGCTATGGAGAAGCTGATCAACTTTTTCGACCGCTATATGGAAGGCAAAGGAAACGACTAGCTCAAAGCTCCGAAGATCTGCTGGTCCGCTTTGCAACTTGGAGACCGCGAAGCTATCGACGACATCGTGCTTGAAGACTTCCTCGTTTCCAATACACAATACGGAGAGCTGTTCCATCACAATGGTAAGCTTCAAGATAAAAACCAAGAGACCTATATGTCTACTTCCTACGACTTAGAAAAGCATGAGTCCTTCCGAATTTATGCACACTTGCGCTCCGAAACCTGTTTGATAGGTCTTCCAAGACCTTCTCATATATATCCTGCAAACACCAGAATGATTCCAAGATGTTTATAACTCAAAAGAAAAGGAGGATAAGAACGCGAAAGCTTTGATGCACTTGAACTCTTCTCCAGTAGAGCAGAGTTGAACACAAGTTTGTAACAACTCTTGGCAAATCACAGAACGTAAATCGAACTCGATCTCTCCAATTTCAGACATATTAGCATCAATACAAGGGTCAAGTCATTGAAAATTTTTCCAGCGTCCTCTGTGCCCTATCCCGGCTCGGCATGCATAGAAAAAGTCTTGCCAAGATGGAATATATATATGATAGGAACAACCAAAATTTGCCTCCAACTACGATAGCTACCAGGATATCACTCGTTTGAACAATGCGGGGATGATTCTACTTTTAATGGAGTAATTCATTAATATTCACCAAAGGATCGACATGAGAAAGAGATGATCCTCCAATGCGGGGCAGCGAGGTGTGCGTAGAGAGTATCTGACGATACTATTGGTGGAGAAAGTTTAAGGGGATAAAGTCGGCTATTTGACTGTACACCAGTATCGAGTTTCCTATTCAGACGTCCTACGACCTACATTCGTATGAGTTATGACGACTATTTTTTTAATAAAAGGAATGAACTTCTAATATGGACTGTTGTATATCCATAGAAACCAAAGACGTTTGGCATTCTTGGCCTGAGATCAATTCAACCTTTGCGATGCGCAGCCCAACGATCCTACTGGCACTTCTCGCTATTGCAGTGACCGTCATTGGCCACGGTGTGATTATAACACCAACACCTCGAAAGGTATGATACCATGATGTATCGCCTTAAGAATCTAACTATGTAAAACACTGACACACCTAACTAGACGGGCGCAAAACAACTACAAGTTTGCGGCTCAGCGGTCACAGCACAACTCAAATCAGGTCAGTCTCTACTTCAGTTCATAGTCTACTTCCCTGCAGTCCATTCTTGTGTAAGTAGTCGTTACTGACGTCGTTCCACACACCCAGACACCGCCGGCCCAATTGAGAACTCCGTCGCGAAAATTGATGCCAACTGGACGGCAGCCTGCAACTTGTATCTATGCAGGGGCTACCAGTACGAAGACAACAAGAGCAATGTCAAAGTATACCGTCCGGGCGATGTGCAGGTTATCCATATCGATTTGATTGCTGGTCATAAACCTGGCTGGGCCGTGAGTCACTCTCCTAATGCTCTTAACTGGCATCTTACTAATCATTTGCAAATCGCAGAATGTTTCAGTGGTTGATCTGGCGACTAATAAAGTAATTGGTGCCCCGTTGAAGTCGTGGAGTGTCTGGCCGGATGATGTGTCTGGTGGAGGTGATGATGGTGAGTTAATACCCTTAGTTGCTGCACATTTTTTGTAGTTATAAAATGATAAATATGGACTTGCTAAGTTTCCCACAAGTCGATTTCAATTTGACTATCCCTAACACGCTCAGGTCGGCGTGTGGTGTGGGTGGGAAGTGCGCAATACAGTGGTATTGGTGGTCCAGTAGCAACTCACAGACGTACGAGAGTTGTTTGGATTTCTATGTGACTAATTCGTCTAACGCAACGCTTTGAGAGGGAAGAAGACGTCTGTTGTTTAAGTAACATGTTTGGTCGTCGATGGTAGATTGCATCGTTCATAGGATAATGTAGCGAAGGATTCTATACAATACTGTCATGACGGTCATTTATATATCCACTCCCCCAGTCATTTTCTTAAGTTTCATGGGCATACCTTATATATTGTTGTCCGGAAATATGAGCTATTAAATACGTGCTGCTTCGTAGTATCATCCTGCCTTACCAGTTTTGAATATTTACTTGGATATGGTACTTTCGAGTCGTCCATATTAACGATGTGCTTATAGGGACCTCCTATAGGTGTATGGTAGTCTCGTATAGCCCTATCGGAGGTTTCATGGGCCAATCGGAGAGTCTATAGGTTATCTAAGTGGCCCTGAGTCAGTAAAAGGTATCATATAAGCTACGAAGCAAGGGGCGTTTACAACATTAGCGGGACTGGGTGGCGCCAGCATGGCTTATTTGAGACTTCTTATTTATACGATGCTATCCTTCCCATAGATTTTTTCAAAAGATAAGATTAAAGGGCTCTTCGATAGGTCTGAATGACATCCAATTCAACCATGTATCTCCCCAAGGCTCATTGTAAATATAAACTACTCGGGGGTCCCAGAACTTAGTTTCATTCATTGCAGCACATCGTTCATGTCATACTAGGATAATCAGCCAAACCAAGTTCCTTGTGTCAGCCAAGTCGACGCATCAAAATCTACTGAGCTTTCGGCACATCCCTGTAGGCTTCAGGGAGGATTCCCTCCAAAACTCCCTTGATCTGCAATGCCAAAATTTTAGAGTAATATCGGTGCTGCGCTGCGCCTCCAGCAAAAATCCAAAAGTTATCCACCTTCTCATGCCGCTTCCACAACCCACGAATTTCGCCTTCAGCATCCACTCCCCAAGTAGCATCCACCTTGGTCTGGATAGCTTCTGCCCCATCGCCCAACATCCCAGAAAGATCTTGGCGAATGTCCACGTCTCCAAAACCAGTGCACCAGATGATAGCATCTGCATCCAGCGTACTTCCATCACTAAACTCCAGGCCATTGGCTGTGTAGGCCACAGGACTAACGCCAGACTTGATACCGACCTTCTTAGTGGCCAGGAGCTCGACACCGGTGCCGATATCGACGAAGTGCCCACCGCGGCGCCCGAGAAGATGGTCAACCAGGTCAGCCTGTGTGGAATCCATCACTTGGAACCCGGCTTTAGCCAGATCCGCGTACCTGTTCCTATCAGATGTTAGTGTCTGGAAGCTTTTCACCGCATGGTATACTCACGGTTCTTCAGCTGACAGCTTGGCATGTACAGAGCCAAGCAGAGGCCCTCCCACAGCTAGAGGACCCGCTTGGGTAATTGCGTCTCCAATTTCGGCAGGCACATAGTCATATACTCCCAGGCCTTGAGGGTGAAGTATATAAGACATAGGGATTATGTAAGTAGGCGAGCGCTGGATCATGGTCGTGGTGAGTCCAGCGTTGTAGCAATCCTCAATGACATCAAATGCCGTATTGGCCGATCCGACGACTAGAACGGACTGATAAAAAGCCAAAGGTTATGATAGCACTCTCAGTGGAGATGGAGGTTCAATGGTAAACGCACCTTCACACCTTGCCCCACAAGCTTTTTTGCGTTCTTATAACTGACAGAGTGTATGTCAACGCCTCCATACAGCCCAGCGCCGGGAATTTCTGGCTTATATAGGCCCTGAAAGCCGGTACCAGTAGCCAGAACGAGGTGCTTGCAAGAAACTGTCCTTTCTGTCCCACCGGAGAGAAGTTGCAAAGCCCATGATTTACTTTCATTATCAAATGTCGTTGCCTTGGCAGTGGTGTTATGCAGCACGCGGATGTCGAACTCATCAGCGAAGCGTTTGACTTGGTTGGCTAGCTCATCTCTGGTCAGACCGTTGGTGGCATCCTCGGGATATGCTAAGGGAATGATTCATCAGCCGTCGATTTCCTCTTCAATTATTGATTGGAGCAAACCTACGCAGATACGGCGTCTCTGAAAATGACTTTCCGACATGAAAGCGGAGGCAATCATACCTAAGCGCCCAATTGTCACCGTTGTTTGCGTTCTTGTCGATAACTAAATAATCGACTCCAAGTGCCTTCAGACGAGCCCCGAGAAGGATGCCCCTAGTACGAGGTAGATGATTAGCTATCGTGATATGCAATCCCAAACCCCGACACACGCAGAAGTACTCACGAATTCCCGCCCCCGATAATTAGAACATCGGTACGTAGATGATCCTCGTCATGTATCGGCTTAGAAGCGGCTCTCAGAAGCCCCTCGTCCTCCGGATACATGTCAAAACCCGTGAGCCACGTTGAGAGAGTCCATATTTTCCAGTTCATCTGGCCGTCTTCAGAAACTTCTGGGATTAACATCAGCCTACCTTTACAGGTGGCTTGGGGCTCATTGGTCTTGAATGTGAAGAAGCAGTCTATCCATTTCTACAGCAGGTGGAAGTTAAAGGTCAACTTCAATGAAGGTAAGATTTAGGTGCAAAGATGAGCTTACCAGCGTCTCGCTTGCAACAACAACCTGTGCCGACCCAGGGGTGATAGCTATCCCGTTGACGTGGCGTTGCTGGTTTAGCTCCGTCAGGACGAGGGCAATGACCTCCGGACCCTTGAAAGTTCTGAAATGAGAAGTGAATGCAAGAGTATCTCGCCAGTATGATTGGTGAGCCCAAAAGGTATCAGCAATGGCAATTTTGTCTGCTCTTTCAAAAGCTGTCGAAAACTGTTTAAGAACCTGCTCAGCCGTTGTGGACGCATCGAGAGCATCCCAGTCGACGATGGCTGTCAGCTTTGGCAAGGACTCGTATATTTCCTTTAAGAGATTGGCCTTGGGCGGAGAGTCTGTCAGTTCTATGATCGCCATATTTTGGCTACGAGCAATGAATTATTCGAGATTGATCACGTGCCGAAGAATATTCGTGATACTGAGCTGACGAAAGGCATACCGAGCTGAAGAAACAAGAGAAGCATCGAGATTTAAGTAAATGAATTAAGGTCACACAAGTGCTGCAGTCCGAGCATAATCAAGCCTTGGCTTGAAGTGTAACAATACACGACACCACGTGGAGACGCCGTAAGCAGAGTTTTAATTTACGCAGGCGACGTGAAGCGGGATGACCAACCTACGCATTATTGACGGAAGTCCGCAAGTGTCTGCAATAGTTAGTCCTTTTTTTGGGCGTTCTTGGAGCTTGGCAGCATGTTTCTCAATAACAATTCCATCTACAAGTTGTCTCTTTTACATCAATAACCAAGGACTCAAACTGTTTGTAGTGAACAAGAAACTCGTTTGCAATGTCATTCGAGTGAGTGAATACGAGCTTCAAAGTACAATCATCGAATGAGGAGGTCATTTTCATCAGAAGTGCTGAGGAGCTGAGTTCGTCTTCGTGAATAGTGACAACAGTTGGTGAGCAAGTTATCGAAGATGAGAGTATCTCGAAGCTGATTAGTTGTTTCTGTACGCCATGTCAGAGCATGCTGGATTAATGGGCTTGAGACCAAGATACCTTGGGCAAGAATTGGGCTACTATCCTTTCTGAATGTTGGTCTCACCACCATTGAGCGCATCCTAGTATTTCACTTTCTGGTATATGCCGAGCGACCTGTACAATGCTCTTAATTCCGATGGCCTACGAACTAGGGCTAACAGAGTCTCATCTCATTGTATATAGCAAAACTACCAGTACTAGCACTTTCTCTATCAATGCGTACCTAGTAAACCAGGTCTATGTGGACTAGGTCGACTACTTGCTATTTCCAGTCGAAGAAGCACGAGTTTTACCCACAGATATAACCGATCTAGGGCATCATATACTGATGACGAGGATCGAAACACCACCGCTATCCTTGATCAGCCGATGACCAGTGTCACAAAAACCATCTTCGAAACAACACAGGGGAAAAGAAAGGAAGCCTGCGCTACACACTACAGAAAGCGAACAGGGGCGTAAAGGAGACTTTAGCTCTACACCCAGAAGTCAGAATAGAATCTGTCCGAGAGAGATACTGCAGGCTTCGTGAATCTACTTCAACAACTACGTATCCCCATGCAGTTCGGTGAGTGCATTCATATCTCAGACTTCTTCCTCGTGAGTATGAGATATCCACACGATATATGAAACACATTAGTTGCTTCCTTACTTCTTTTCCTCACATTGTTCAACAAGCACAACCGACTTTCTTCATCCCATCTATACCAAGTACAATATTGATCGGTATACAGAAACATATAACTAGAATCTAACAAACCATCACTCTTAACCCCCTCCCAATCACCAAGCACCCTAACCCTCCCCATCCCTTCCCTCATAAATCACTATCCTACCGACCTACCAACCACCACCCTTACCCCTCCAATCACCCTAGCCC